>CANNZV010000187.1:388844-454447 GCA_947561585.1 Caprella mutica
ACCTTATATTACATTCTATAATTTGAATCTCACTAGTTGGCACCTCTTATACACACTCCATATAAGAACAAGAAAGTCTCCATGTAATTGAAGACAACCTTCAACCTACTACGTAAGTCTTGGTTATCTTATCAATTTAATGAAGAGAGCATTCGCTAGGTGGAACTTGCACTACCTACTACACTCACAAGAAAGCTGAGAAACCAACGATTGCAGTGCAAATCTCCCTTATCTTAATTGGTAAGGAAAATTTTCAATTAATTCCATGCTTATCGTTTATTGTGGCTACTAGTAGTTTCTGAGGATAACGCTATGGTTATGTTCTTCAACTATAAGCTCTTACCCACGCGGCAAATTTCCTTGGGAAAACATTGGGACTTGACTGCAACACATAGTTGGGACTACATTTTACCAATGATTGGGACAACCTTGTTTTTTGTACTTGTTGGGCCAATGTTGGGACCCAAGATTGGGACAAGAAAAGTTTTCAATGTTGGGACATATTTACATTACTGTCCTAATATTGTCCCAAACCCACTATTGTTGGGATAACATTAGGACAATGATGTCCCGTAAGTAATACTGATCAAAGGGTTGTCCCAAAAAATTAATTAATTTTATTAGGTCTATCTTATTTATTTATTTTCTCTCTGAACTAAAGGCTACATCGCCGACGTCAAAAGGAAAACATAAACAAGGGACTAATAGAAGAAATCAGACAGGAAAGTGGCTCCTAGAAAAGAGTCACCTACCATGCACCATTGGTGACATTGTTCATGAATGCAGATTAGATACTCTGTGAATGCAGTCATTTCCCTAATAATTAAATATCTGCTCAATTTCTTAATTATTCATATTGCAAAAGATATTATTATGTAATTGTTTGGAAAAAAAATCCATTATTAGCTATACTGTATTTGATAATTGGAAAGAAATTTCACTCTGTGTTTAGAGCTAGCTCTAAGATCAGAGGAAATATTATCATCTTGAGATCGAAGCTCTCTCATATTTACAGACAGTTCTTCATATAGAGTTATTGAAGGTTTGAAAAATAAAATAAAATAAAAAACAGTTGCTCAATTATTTGATTTATTCATAGCAGTAATGTATACAAGTAAACAACTATTGTAACGGCTATCATGATCAGAATAACTGACACTTTTCTAAACAAACTTCCAAATAAAAGAATAGATATAATTCAAATGCAGAAATAATTCATAAAATCTAGAGTCCAAAGAAACTGGAGAGATACAGGCCTTTTCTGTAAACTCAGTATAGATCCACCTTAGCAGAGCAGGGTCACATAGGTAAATTGCGGCTCTTTAATTTTTAATTGCGGTCCTCTCAAGTTTCGGTTCACTAAAACATTGTGAACCGAAATTACATTGAAATGTTGCATAGCTATCAGAAGAAGCGCAGTGCATGCTATAATTTACCAATTTAAATTTTTAACGTGTGCTTTGAAGCTATGATGTTTCTGTCGTTAGAGGCTGCAGTTAGTTAGTGTGCCGCAATTTACCTGCTTGGCTCTAGCTAGGGGTAAATTTGTGCTTTAGGTCCACCACCTATTTTCGATATTTTAACTCAATATAAAGGTAAAAGGTGTAATTTTTTGACGTTTTACAAGAATACCATTTGTTAGGGAAATTCTTGGTTCTCGATATATAGCACAATAAATTTTCCGGTAGGCTGATTTTGGTAGGGGGTCTGTGAAATTCCCCTCCCCCAGGTCTTAAAACAATCATGAAGTATGCAGTACACTAAAAAAGAGGATACAACAACCTACAATAACGTTTTCACATCACAAAACGATTTCACCAAAAAACTCTAAATGGCGGAAATTCTAGAATAAAGGGCCTGTAGCTAAAGGTTATGCCTAATTTTATTTTTGTACTGGAAACTTAAGTGCGTTATATCTCGTAAACGAAAAGTTTTCACAAAAAATGGTATTCGTGATAAACGTCTTAAAATGGCTCGTTTTATCTATATAAAGTGTCAAAATATTGAAAATCAGAGGCGGACCTAAAGCACAAAAATACATAGCTAGGTCCTACTTTTACTGTAATGGATGTAATATTCGGGATGTGCGGATATTATTTGATGTGCTTTGGGGAGCGGGAAACTCGGAGGGTGTGTGCGTTTCTGGAGGAGGCATGGGGTGTTAGGGTGGGAGAGGGGTGAGGAGTGTGAGGAGGCTGGCGGGGTGACGGCCCTGCGGAAGGTTATCGGAGGAAGGTGAGGGTGAAACCGGTGGCGCTAACAAGCCTATACCGACCAAGTTCCAGTTCCACAAAATAAACGAACCAAATTGGTTTCGATATAAATTTCAAGGTTGATAAAGAACGCAGCAAAAGACGAGACCAACCAATTTTCAAGTACGAATTCAAGATAAGACCATTAGAAAATTGTAAAGTTGGCCCAGCCTGCGACCTTCAATATCGCCAATGATAATATTATGGTTTAAGAAAGAACAGGCGGCTGCTGCACAGAGATTAAAATTAGCAATGTCGATTCCTGCCTCTTCCATAATTACTTCAATCCGTCTACCTATTTTTGAAATAGATAGGTAATGTTTGCATGATTTTCGGAAACTTACAGAGTTGACTAGACTCTCCACGAAATCTAATCCATGTACTCTTTGAAGGTTAAATATAGACAAAATTTGAATTGACGTTAAAATACCTCATTTAATCAGGAATTCATTATTTCCCACACGTGGTGTATAAAGTAATTGAAATAGTCTCTTTCATGATACAAAATCTTTATACATCTATAACTTTGAAAGTTAGAACTTGATGTTTAGATCATTGAGCTTCTAACATATCTCATTAATTAATAGGTTGAAATTCTAAAAGCAATACCTTGAAGAGGGAAATAATTTTCCAAAATTCAAAACAAAAGAAACATCCCAGATCATTTGTACATGAGAATGGTTAGTCTTATTTAATTTCTACTTTAATTGGCATCCAGGATACCTGCACTAATTCAATAACTAACACTCTTTACTGCAAGCGATTTCACTATAGATAATCCAGTATTATAAGAAAACTAATTATGGCAGATCTATCTATCTTCCAAAGAGCTAGAATCACTTTCGGTTACAACTGAACAATTTATATCATTAACAATTTACATAATAATAGAAGTTACGATTTAACTTTACATTAATAATTTACCTCATTAAATTGCATGGGATCAATTTTCTGTCTACTCAAGAAATATACCACTTGTGATCTAGCTATGATGTTTATAGAGGTTTGGCGGAAATTCTGCACCAAAGGCAAAAACACATGATACTGATTTTGTACTGCAAAAGGGGTAATGAACACTGTTGCACTTGGTCTTCCTAAATTTTATAAAGCCTCATGATACTTAAACGTTAGATATCAGCTACTATTCGGTAATCCCATCAAAACACGAACTTGCTTTATCAGCATGAATGTTTTGATAAAAGTATATTTTTTCACAGAAAAATAAGTCTTCTAACAGACGTTGTCAAAAACTTCAACTAATACGAGAGCATGACTGAATATTTGTAGTCTTGACGGTAAATATTTTGATGTGGACAAACTTAATTTCATTTAAAAAGGCCCTGCCAACTGGATAAAAATGGCCTTCAGTTCTAGTACATTCAAGGTATATTAACTACAAGGTAGAGTATTGCGCAGGTTCATAATAAGATGATTACAGTTTTGTTGTGAAAACGCTTCGGTGGCCCGGGTTAATTATATTTACATAGAAACAAGGTATGTTATTTGAAATTTTTTGAATCGAAAGCTTAATCTTTTTATTTGACTAAATTGGCTAATTTTAGCATTGCCTTGATTATTCTCAAGATATATAGACTAAAAAGATATGATAAATGCCTTGATACCAGTTTTAGACTCTTCTGCGCATAAACAAATACAAACATACGAACACACAGAACTGACCCTGTAATATTACTTTACATGCTCTATATACTGTACAGCGGGTTGAATAGTTATTTGTATAGAATGATTTGCCCACGGTTGTTAATGCAGTGTACAGATACCACTTAAAAATTGTTTATGAATAGCAAGGCTCATAAACTACAGTGTATAAAAACCTTGCTGTATAGTATATGAAGTATGTAATCTAATATTGCAGGGTCACATCTGTGCGTTCGTATGTGCGTATTTCTTTATGCGCAGAAGAGTTTAAAATTCGTATCAAGGCGTAGCATACCTCGTAAGTTAATGTATCTTGAGTACATTAATGTGGGAGGTAGAGTCTTAGCATATATAATCCCATCTATCAATAAATAATTAAAATAAATTTTAAATAAAATTTAATCAATTTATAAGAAATGTACATTCTTTAAGTTGATGCGTCAGTGGTAGCTATAACAATACTTTGAGAATTATGGTTTATGCTTACTAAACTGATTGAAAAGATTCATATTCAACTGGAAATCTATATTATCAGAGGTTATATAAACTCAGCGTTGAAGGCCACGTTTTCCACCCTTCTCCTGATGATGAATAGAAATCTTTTTAATCGAAAGCTTGAAACCAAAAATACCTTCAACGCTTACGAAACTAAAGTAATGAAAGAATGTCTAAATACTTTAAGCTGGATAATCATCATCTATTTTCATTCTTTTTGTAAGTTACCATAGACAATTTTGAGAGCATTAATATTAAGACGTTCTAAAATTATAAAGAATAAACCTCCCTATTAAACTGCTGGAAGGCAGAGAGTCAACAGTTCGATAAAAATAAAAACGTCACAATGAATAGAATTTTGCTCAAATTGGTTGCATCAATTAAAAATCATTTCTTTCTAATGATCAGGAATAAACATAATATATGTTCTTTCATTACTAATAACAACAGGCTCTCTCTCTGCGACAGTCCATTCATATACGAATTCATCTATCAATAAAGTAAATTAAATAGTACGTAGACCAGTAACTTTCAGTTCTTAATTTTGCCAATATAGAATTCATGACTTAAGTAAGTTGCATGATTCACAAGTAGAGCCTTTAGCTCTAAAATTACTTAGGTTAAAAGTTTTTTTTCCAATTTCGAATATCTACGGTATTATTCTCTATATGGACAGAAAAGTAATCATCTTCAAAATCAATAGAGGCCACGAGACAAATTTATTCCATTGAACCAACTACAGCTCTTCAATGTTCCAATTAATAACGTTCATAATGGATATGCAGATTCAATGGCTTTAGATAAATTTATAAATAAATGAAGTCCTCCACGTCTTATATGAATGAGAAAACTTAACCGAAAATTATTATTCTTCTCTATGACCAATCTTCATACCTATAGACATTAATTTATGAATTTTCAAAATAAGAAATAATTTTTGGAATAGAGGTTTTATGTAACTATGTGCATCAAATTTCCGGTTGAACTAGTTGTTGCCCTAGTGCAACAACGTATTCAACTCTTCGTCAATTCCCGAGTCAAAGAAAAATGTATCGAGGAAATAGGTAATTAGGGTAAAGTAGGTATATTGCGACACATAGTAAACTGGCCTACTAGAAAAACTATGAACAGTCTTGAATCCTAGCAGGAGGTTATCGAAATTCCCCTGTTAATTCTCTGAATCAGAGAAAAAGTTTACATTGCAAATTCATTTGGGAAGAGACTGTACTGTAGGCATTGGCATATATCTAGTAAGTTAACTGGCTTCAGCATTTTTTTTTTTTTTTTTTTTTTGAAGAACTAGACTTGGATATGCAATTGTAAAACATATCTTAGGTGGTATTAACAGTCTGTGTTTGTTAAGAAATTAATATTGGTACTTGAGACTAAAGTTCAAGTTACACGATATGTCTAGTGTACCTTAGATGAAGCCAGTACAAGCTCGGGTCATAAATTCCCGGCCCTAGCTACAAATTCATAGAGACTGACTGTCTTCAATCATAGTAGGGAATATCGAAATTCCCTCTCAAATTGTTCTGAAACAGAAAATTTTCATAATGCGAGTTTATATGGAAGGAGACTCAATAGGCATATAGCCTGTAGCTAGTTAGTAGTCACCATGAATTTGCGACGAAATTTTTAAAGTGAGTTAAAAAATTACACACAATATAGCGTAGCGTATATTTGATATTTCCAGTGAAAGCACGGTCTCGAAATACCGGCTTCAAACTAACTAACTAGATTTACCCTAGTCACAAATTTTTAGGGTTTCTCTTCGATCCTAGCAGATAATTATCGAAATTCTCCTGTCTATATAATATATATCTCTGAATCAGAGAAAATTTCACGATGTGAAATTATTGGAAAGAGACTATAGGCATATAACCTATAACTAGTTAGTAGTTAACTGGATTATTATTATTAAATGTATCCATAAATTCATGGTGCTTCTTGGATGGAATACATAGCACTAGTAGCAATGTCAATCTTTAAGTAGCTACCAATTATAAGATAGATAGGGTAAAGCGGGTAAATTGCGGTACACTAACTAACTGTGTCCTCTAACCACAGAAATATCATAGCTTCAAACAATAATAAAATATAGAATGCATTCCGCTACTTCAGATATCTAAGCAAATTTCAATAAGAATTCGAATCAAAAAGTTTTAGAAAAGTTCTTGCACAGACTGCAATTGGACCGCAATTTACCTGTCTGACCCTAGGCAATGATTACAAACAAGTATTATTTACAATTTACGCCACTTTGTACCAGTTAAAAAAAATTATTTTGAGTGTTATTACACATATGTAAAGTTACCATATAATATATGACAAGGAAGTTCAAGAAAGTTATAGTATTATACGATATATAGTGTATATTTGTTCAATCCAGTAAAGCACGGTCACGAATTTCCGACTTGAACTAGCTAACTAGTAGTCTAGTACCCTAGTCACGAATTCTTAAGGTTTTAGTCTTCAATCCTAGCAGGGGGTTATCGAAATTCCCCTGTCTATAGTTTTTCTCTTAGTAGAGAAGAATTTCACTAAGTGAAATTTGGAAAGAGACTCTATAGGCATAGCTAAGCCTATAGCTAGATAGTAGTAAACTGATAGTCACCAATTTTGCGACGAAAATTTTAAGAGAGTTAAATAGTTACTAGATATAGGGTCAAGCAGGTAAACTGCAGCACGCTAACTAACTGCGGCCTCTAACAAAAGAAACATCATGGTTTCAATACACACGTTAAAAATTTAAATTAATAAATTATATCATTCACTGCACTTCTTTTGATATTTATGCAACATTTCAATGTAATTTTGGAGCCACAATTTACCTCTGTGACCCTAGCGTATTTATGAGATATCCAGATTAAGCACGGTCACGAATTTCCGGCTTTATCTATTCTAACTAGTAACTCTAGTCACGAATTTTTAGAGTTTTAGTCATCAATCCTAGCAGGGGGTTATCGAAATTCCCCTGTCTATAGTTCTCTTAATAGAGAAGAATTTCACAATGTGAAATTTGGAAAGAGACTCCATAGGCATAGCTAAGCCTATAGCTAGTTTGTAGTTAACTGGTTAGTAGTCACCATAAATTTGGGTCAAAAATATCAAGTGAGTTAGTTATACATGATATAGCGTATACCTATTTGATGCAGTGTAAGCAGGGTCTCGAAATACCGGCTTCGAACTAACTAACTAGATTTACCCTAGTCATGAATTTCTAGGGTTTGTCTTCGATCCTAACAGGAGGTTATCGAAATTCCCCTGTCTCTATATATCTCTGAATCAGAGAAAATTTCACGATGTGAAATTATTGGAAAGAGACTATAGGCATATAACCTATAACTAGTTAGTAGTTAACTTGCTCACTATCAGCAAGGACTGTATTCAAGTACTGCTCAAGATAGGTAATTTTTTTAAAAATTTAATAACGGGCAAAAGTGGCTAAAATTGTATATCCTACAGAACTAAAAGAAAAGCTATAATAAAAACACTTATCTGTATACGAGAACATCTAGGCTTGAATGAAAACCAAATTTAATCGATCACAAACACTGTACACGCAAAACTAGACTTTAAGCCTAGGGGATTAGGAACAAACACACATATGTTTACGCGCCATATGCAAATGGCGAACTGAATCACAGATCATTGAATATAGAAGATGTTCCGCTCAAGGTTTATATACACCATAAGGTTAACCAGACGAGCAAAGTGTACGACAATGCTCCGCAAATTATACATTTTTGCAACCTCAAAATCCTCATCCGGGCACCCAAATATCTGGAGATCACACGAATGTTAACCTTTTATTCTATTTTAAACATAATAGAATATGTATTTAGCTACCTAATACGTAATAAACATGAAAGGTATTCACCATCTTGGTAAACTAACGATCTTAGTAGTAGTTTTACACTAACTAGGCTAGTTAGGTTGATTGGTGTTTAACATTAGCAATAAATTAATTTGACTATTACTAATTAGTAACGGCAAATATTGAATAGGTGATACCATAGTGGTTTTTGAATATGTAGCTAATAACAATTTTTCATTATTTATCTTGAAATAGAGTTATAAACAGCTATGTAGCCTTTCCAACAATAGTTGGTTACGTCACTATCACTTCCAATTCGGTGGAAAGTGTCTGATACAGCAAGGTATTTATTTTTTCTCATAATATTCACAAGCTTTTAGTCTAAAAACGGTTAAATATTGATATACAGGTAATATCTTTTTGATTTGCATGCTTTATTATCGGCTTGGGTGCCCGGCAATCGTACGTCTGGCAGAAAAAATGGCGTCTGGTCAACCTTATTATAGTATATTAGCCTTGGTTCCACTCCTACCTGGACGCTAGTGGCCAAATAATTATTTAAGTGAGAGCGTATCAGCCAATCAGAGAGAGGCGTAACGTGACGTCATATATTACAAACGTACACACAAACGGGTATAAGTATATACATAACGGTCTTACCTACATTTTCTTTTACTTCTTATAAGCAGATATGGAAATTTTAATTTTCAGGAAAATAGGGTAATTAAAGTCGTATATATTTGAATGAATATTTATTATAGAATAGAAAACAAGAATCGAAGTCGAAACTGAAATATTTCGAGCAAACTGAAGAGTGTCTTATTAAATGTTCAGTCACAACGCCATTGTGCAAGTCTTTAGCCACAGATTGTTATCATATTTTCTGAATAAAAACAACTTGTACCCATCTTTAGATGTATAGGTACAAAAGAAAAGAAAGAACATTTTCACGCATTGCTCATTTTTCACCAGTTAATTTTGATGAAAGATAAGAATGATTGAATTAGGCAGAAAATACAGCGCACACCCTCTGCTCACGATATTGGATCAGAAATAAACCAACGCTTCAAATTCGTACTGAACACACACACACGTACAAAACATGTACAGAACAGTTTATAAATGTATAATTTTATTATCAGTTTTATATCATAAATAAATGTTTTGATTTTAAATAGCATATTTAAATTCCATA
This sequence comes from Caprella mutica, assembly GCA_947561585.1. Taxonomy (NCBI): domain Eukaryota; kingdom Metazoa; phylum Arthropoda; class Malacostraca; order Amphipoda; family Caprellidae; genus Caprella; species Caprella mutica. The sequence continues at coordinate 398,266 of CANNZV010000187.1, forward strand.
GTATTCTCTTTTTGTCGTTTTTTGAATAATTAAAACAAAATAATATATCAATCGTAGACAACTCTAAGGATACGTCACGCAAGGTTCATAGACTATAACCTATAGTCTATAAACCTTGACGTCACGTTACGCACTCCTCCGATGCCAAGTGTCGCTAGAAAATTGAAAATACTGTAGTGGGATATCTTCTATATTCATTGATCTGTGACTGAATGCTTAAGTTAACGGCCGATGCAGGTGGACATCTCATAATTTTGCACCTCTGGAACACTCCAGAATGAACAAGAATGGCGATAAGTAATTAGGGTTAGTGAAAAGGCCTTAAGTTTAGCTTATTCTATGTTCAAGTTAGGACAGGACATGAAGGCCGAAGGGGTATGGAGACAAGGGATACAGAGGATGCAGACAAGGTAAGCAGTTAGCACAGTTTTAGTTAAACATAAAGGTGGCTACACACGTGCATGCAATTTTGACAAGTAAGCAAACTTGAGGGTCTGTAGGACGAGACTTGCACAATTATAGACTTGCACAAGTAACTTGAGACATGAATGAATTTGAATCCTGTCACCTGTGCAAGTCTGACTTGTGCAAGTGAAACGTAGCGTACGTGTGTACTGAGGATATTGAAGACTTGAGAACAATTACGATAAATGTAAAAGAAAATGAGTTTTTTTTCTACATATATATCTAATGAATTCTATCAATTTGAAGGCAATTTCTCAAATTGTTGAGATCGATTTGTAGTGAAACAGACAAAAAATAATTTTGAAAGAAGAAAAGAAAAATTGTTTTTAATTTAGAGTGTATACTAGTGTATATATAGCTTTTAGGTTAGTATTTAGGCTATTCTTTTCTTAGCTATATCAAATGGGTTTGGGATAGAAACTTGAAGGAACTCGGTAGGTACTACCGGTAGGCAGTTTCACGAGGTCACTTTAAATTTTAGATGCAAAAACCGTGGAGTTTTCAGTCAAAATTTTGAGATTTGACAATGTTGCATAGGATAAGCTCCACCTTCTCGTAGTATTGAGAAAAGATGCCAATTAATTTCTATTAAGATACCAATTAGTGAATTATCTTTGAATATAGATGGTTGGTGGCATTAAATCTTACTGTTTTACAATTAGCTTTACATTTCTACTAAAATTAATTATAATTATTGAATTGCGTTCTCCAGTAATAATTTGAGTATTTTCACTATTTTGTTTTGGTCACTTAATATCAAATAAGTATAAGAATGTTAAAGTCAAATAAATAATTATTATTTACCTGAACTCATGGAAGAACTAGTAAGCCTGAACTATAGCAATAGGAAAGTTTGGGACATTTTGGTTGGTATTATTGAAACATCAATATTTGGGTGTTCGAATGAAATCACACTAGTATATAATAATTATTCTCGAAACTTGAAATCATTCTCGTTTATAATTTAAGATAGGACATGCCATGACATTTCCACCATATTCTTACCTCCCCCCCCCCCCCCTCCCACAGATATTTTAAACTCAATCAGTACCATTCATCAACATGTTGCGGGAGTCAGGTGAATTATTTAGTATACTGTACTGAATATAAGAAATTTTAGACATATGAATAACCTAATCGACGATAATGGTAACAATGTTAGGCATCAATATAAGTTAACCCCAATGAAAGGGTGAGAATTAAGGGGTACGCGCGGTTTCACAAACACCCCCCCAACCCCCCCCCCCCCCCCATCTCTCACCCATTACCATAGTTTTTTTGCTATATAGACCTAATCTAGTTCTGTTTCATATATTTTTTTAAAAGTTTATATTCATCATGTTATGTATGCTAGATTTAATTATCCCCATTCCAATCACTCCGTGATGGTGGAAGAAAAAATTAGTCTGTGATGATTATTTATTGTATGATATTTGAATAATATTTGAAATAAAATAGTGATACCTTTTACCTCTTTGGTAATAGTAATAAGAGGCCGTGAGGGCATATTTCTCTTTGCATGTTAACCATTTCGGTCATACATGCTGATACCTCTTTGATCTCGATTACTTTCTGCGATAGGATAAGTTGCGGATTATTGGACGGATATTACCAGAAAATGTATATAATTAAAGTTAAATAATTTTAATTATATACTTATTTGTATTTAGATCGAATAATTGGAACCATCCGATAATTTGTAACTTGCAGCTAATATATAACATATTTTATATAACTATTCCTAACTCTGTAATCAAATTAGATTTTTCAACTGTAATTAAGTTAAAATCAAATGCTATAGGCAGCACAGTTTACCATTAAAAAATAAATGGTGCCTCTCTCTCACGGACGTATCTTATAAGGATCACCTAAATCTAGATGCTACCTATTTCAATTTATATTAATTTCAGTAACTAAAAACTAATCATAATTAGGAGGTTTGACCTCTGCTTGGAATAAAAGGCCATATAGCTGACGTCAAATGGAAAGGAACTCAAAGAAGCAGTCAGAAAAGAAAATGGTTCAGTGATGATTGAACAATGTCACCTACAAATGCTCAGAGATGAAGAACGTGAATATGCAGTCATTTACCAAGAAATGTGTATGAAAAAGACACAAGCACCAGTATCTGCATTCACAGACGGAAGATGAAAATGAAAAGATTATGGAAAATTAATCCTACATACCAGAAAAATCTAAAACTCCTTAGTTGGAGAGCATGACTCTAGCTCTATTCTCTAAAACTGCAACTAGTGTTTAAAAAATGATAAGCTTGGTAAATATAAAAAAAGATAATCCATATTACAATAGTTCAGAGTCCAAAGACGCCACCTTCTTTCCCTAACATTCACCACAGACAATTCAAAATTGAGCCCCTGAGGGAAATTATTCATTTATCACCTTCAAAAACTTAATCATCGATGAAGGGTAAAAATTTATTTTCTAATGAATAAGATTTAAACTTAGAAACTCAAAGTGACTGACTGATTCAGAAGTATTGTAAATCTAAACTAATACATACAATATAAAAATAAATAAATATTAACTTTTTGGCCGAACTTTTTTTCGGGGTGTTAATTGAGGGGTATGGTCATGAGCCATCCCCCACCCCCAGAGTGAAGCCCTCTCCCCTCCCAGTCCGGTCATGAGCCCTCCTGAGACGTATGCCCCCCCCCCCCATCCTGTTTTTAATCCTTATTCACCTAGTTGAACAAATGAAGAGCTACTTTGATAGAAATAACATGGAGTAGCTAATTATGTAGTTTGTTGTATACGCTAGTTTGTTGTACTGCATACTTCATATGATTTTTTAATTTCTTGGAAGGGGGTTCAGGATGACGCCCCCGATATACATATATTTTATGTTAAATCAGTAATAAACTTCATAAGTGTCGGACTACTGGGGTGTCGTACAATTGGGGCGTCTGACCAATTCGGTTATCGGACTAATGGGGCGTCGGACAAATGAATAGTAATCTTGTTTTCTTTAGGTATTTTAGGAATCCTTATTTACCTAGTTAAACAAATGAAGAGCTGCTTAGATAGAACTAACTAAGAGTATCCCTATCTATCTAGCTAGCTACTCTCAGTTATCTATATCTAGGTAGCTACTCTCAGTTATATATATCAAAGTAGCTATTCATTTGCTCAACTAGGTAAATATAGATTAAAACATGGGGGGGGGGGGGGCTCGTGACCGGGAGGGCTTTTTTGACCTGGGGGGCTTTTGACCGGGGGGGGGGGGGCTTAAGTTCAGGGTGATTATGAATTACACCTGTTCCTTAAGCGGTGAAAAATTCATCACCGCTCGTTACCGTTCACAGAAGTTGGTCCTCGTTAAACCGCAGTCATATATGCTCGGCCACCGCTTATGTTCCCCTTACCGCTCCGACGGTTTTGAGCTTTTCAAAATGTTGCAAGGGTTGAGGAGCGTTAGTTTTCCTCTCTGCAAAGTTCACTACCTCTAAAACACCGCCCAGCCAAAGTTTGGCACCGCTAGAAGCAAGTTCGTGAACGCTTTATTCAGCTAGGCCAATGCAGAAATCCTGAAGGGTGCTTCCACAGCTTTGACCGGGCGGTGATTAAACGTTGACAAGCTTTGGCAGAGCGTTGCTATTTTTTTATGAGTTTGTTTCTCGAAATTATCTATCAAAATATAAAATACAGGTGGTGTTATAGTGGTGCACCGCTGATGCCGTCGTTGACATAGAGTTGGCTTAACGGTAGGAAGAGGCAGCGAGCGTTAGTTTGGCAGTATGGAGCTATGCAACCTCCTTACCAACATCAAACCAAAGTTCATCACTGCAATGAATCTTTGCTTCATTTTCTGAGACCGTTTCAGAAAACTCGTGTCTTTGATTCAAACTTTTTCAACTGCCTTATTAAAGTTTATGCAACATTTAATCACCGCCCGGGCAATGCTGGAGAAGCAGCTGTGGTCCAGAATTTGAGATTTACGTATTTGCGTCTATAATGGTGCCAAAATTTGACTGGGTTTTGTTGCGGTGGGGAACTTTACGGCGTGGAAAGCTACTGCTTCTCAACGCTCGTAATATTTTTTGCAGTTCAAAACTTTCGGTCGGTAAGTGTGAACATAAGCGGTGGTCAAGCGTATAAGGCGTTGCCTGAACGGGGGCCAACTTCAGGTCAGCGTTAACAATTTTTTGTCCCTGCTACAGGAACACTCTAGCAAATTCCTCCGGTGTGTCAGGTTTTCAAATGATGAGCCTCAACTATCGATTGATATAAAAAATCTGTCAGAATTTCTGATAAATTTCATCCACTCAGCTCCGTAATCAAAAGCAGTATACCGCTTTACCAACTGTAAATCCCGCCGAGTCAACGCCCACACTCGTAGAACACCGCTCTATCAATGCTCGTGTTACCATGATTGGTTTTCCCTTGTGATCGCGGTAACGATTGTTGTCGGAATTTCGTTTATTTTCCTTTAATTCAAAGAACGATCCAACAAGGTTCTCACTGTGTGATCTAGGCTTTAGATATCCTTATCTATACATCGAAACAAGCCTTACTTTTAATAAATGAGAAAATTAGCAATTCCTCATGCTATACCACATATACTGGATTATTTTGCTCCAGTGCTTCAGATATTTTCTATTTGATTAAGATTAGCAATTAGTGTTGTTAATCAGTCCCTATCGAAAGTCTCATGAAGATTTCGACAGCTGCTGCATGCTCTCCAATGAGGAATGCATTATTATGCACCCAAGTAATAAAATAAAAGATTAACAGAAAGATAGTGAGAAAATGGGAGAGAAACAACATAGCTCATTAATAATTAGTTTGGGTGACTAAATATCAACACATGACTAGGATTGTGACAATATGTGTTTAAAATCATAGATCCAGAAAAAAGTATGGACGGAATGAATGAAAGACTATTTAATCATTCTAAATCAGCGGTATACAGTACCCGATACCATTTCATTTCGTTTCCTCTATGATATTCTTAAGATCTATTATTTTATCTGCATATTGTCACAACCCTACACATGACCAACGAGAAGACGTGCACGCGTTGTAGAGCGCCTACCTTCGTCGCCACATATAACCTTGACCACCCAATAATTTGACTTGAGTTAGAAATGAACTAATCTTTTCTCGTTCACTCCCAAAATCTGATCAAATGGTTCCTGGTTATTGACCAATAAATGGTCAATACTAAATTTCAGGGAATTGATTGAATACTATTTGAGTTATAAATGACCTGATCTTTTACTCCCAAAATCTTTTGCTTTCTGTACTTTTGACCCGTCGTTACTTTTGACCCGATCTCTCCCAAAATCTAATCAAACTTAATTCAAGGTATAGAAGGTCCGAGGTTATAGGGAGGACTACAATTCGAGCAAATTCAACAGAAATCTAGATTATGGAAATATTGTTTATCAATTCAAATTATTGAATGACAAAAGAAGGTAAAACTAAGACAAAATGAAGGGAGCGGCAATTTATACAAGTTAAGTTAAATTAAATTATCTATAACTTTTCAAAATAGTTTCATTTTAATTACTTTTACTATGTAAAATTGAAGACTCCATTAAATCTATCTTGAAAAGAGAGGTGGAAGTTTGCGATCGAACTGTAGATACGTTCTCTAGGTTCTAAACTCCAGCAATCAAATTAAAGTATTTATCAATAACCTCTTCTCCTTTCTACCACGTTAAAATATTAATATTGCCAACACTACTTCCCGTTAAAGAAGATAATTTTATATAGGGATATACTGTTCAATGTAAGGATTTAGATATAGCTTACAAGTTTAACTATTACACAGTTCATGCAAATGAATGTGTTATTAAGCAATGAATATGTAAGCTAATTTTAGAAGTTAGTCGAATTCTCTTTGGCAATGCATCGCTAGCCTAGATGTGGCTTTACCTATACCCATAGTATATATTCTACTATTTATCTTTTTTTTTGTTATAAAAATTATTAAAATATTTGAACATAAGCCAATTTAACCAAACCAGCCTTTACATTAATCGAGGGCATTATAGACATTGCATAATTAACTAATTATATACATTAAAAATTGAACTAAGTTAAATACGCAACAGCTGATGTGACACAGCAGCCGATAGCTAATTACAAAAAGATGCTCTATAATAGATATGAAGTTTGAACTGCTATAGTCGAAAATTGAAAATCTTCTCTTACTAGCTATCAGCTACTGTGTCATACTGGCTATTGTGTCTCTACCTTAGTTCTTGCCCTTCAAAAAAAATTCAAATTATTCTTCATGCTCACTTATTAAGATAGGACTGTTGCAAATAATAAATCAATGATAGTAGTTTTAATCTTACTAACTGATAGTATGGAATGGCTAGTTATTCTGTCAATAATTTAGAGCATGAAAAAAATCGATTGATATTAAATCAAATGATGCCTAGCAGTTTTTTCGTGGAGTGATTCTCAATGTAGTTATTATTTCATTAAAATTTGATATACGATTAAATCTGTGTGTAAACCACTATTACAAATGGTTAAATAACTGTTCCTGTTGTTACTCCCATGTGAAAAAATTAAGAGAAATAAACGACAAGTTTTATAGTTTAGCGCAATAGTTTTCTTATAAATACCTATAGTTATTTCGGTGAAGGCCTGATAGTTCAAATAATCGTTAATCGAAATGTAAAATTTTTATTAATACGATATAGTTCGATTGCACCATATTTCAATATTCAAAGATAATTCACTAATTGGTCTCAAGTAGTCATAAACTTTTTACTGCATGGCATCTTTTCTCAATACTACGAGAAGGTGGAGCTTATCCTATATTTTTGACTAAAAACTCCACGGTTTTTGCATCTAATATTTAAAGTGACCTCGTTTATTCTTTCCCTGATAATACAACGAAGTGACAAAATGAAGAAGAGGCCTGAAATACATCTACAATTAATAATTATTGCCACAAAATAATATTTATACAAAACATCTATTATCTAATTACATTTATAAATAATAGAAATACATGTTAACTTACTCAGTCAATCACAAGAGGCAAAACTATTTGTTGAACAAAGAAAAATGGTGCACAGATATTTTGAATTTTAAACTTAATCGTAGCGTAATAAACGTCTTGAAAAATATAAGGGGCGAGGACGCCAAGCAATAATCTTGGATTCCATTAAGCTATAAAGAGTTTCTGTGCATTAAATAATAATTTGAAATATATATACATTATTATAAAAATAAAATAAATGCTACAGACGTTCCCCAATGAGAACGGAGTTACTAAAAATAATGATACTCTGGATTCTTTAGAATCGTACACTTCTTCCACTACGTGTTGTCTGTGGGAAAGGTGGCAAAGTGATATTTTGTTCTTTAGGAAGTGTGGTCAATTTTGTAGGGTGTTGAGTTTTGTCGGGAGCTGATGTAGGAGAAGGAATGTAGGCAGGTTTTAGGCGATCTATTGAGACAGTAGTTTGTCCCTGAGGAAGGTTTAAGATGAAATACTTAGGTTTTCTTTCAATTACTGTATGAGGACCAGTGTATGGAGCTTCGAGGCTTCTCTTGATGCGATCTACACGCATCTATACTTTAGGACATGAGAAGATATCAGAAGGTACATAAGATTTAGGAAGAGAATGGCAATCACCTGAAGAGAAGTCTTGGAAATTGATCGATTGCATTTCTCTGACTAGAGAGTTTATAGAATCATGAGAAGATGTATTAAGAGTTTCACTGTTTATAAGTGGTTGGGGACATAACATGAACGAACCAGTTACAGCAGTGAAAGGGGAGAATTCTGTTTTATTAGGTGTCATACGGTGACCAAGAAGAGCAAAAGGAAGACTGTAATACCAGTTTTCTTGACGAGACCTGATAGATGCTTTGAGCAATTTGTGATGACGTTCTATTATCCCATTAAACTGGGGATGATAGCTAGTTGTTCTGAGATGATGGAAACCAATGAGTGAGGAAAGTTGAGAAAAGAGTTCACTTTCGAACTGAGCTCCTTTGTCAGTTACAACTTGTAGAGGTACTCCAAATCTGGATACCCAACCATGTACAAAAGCAATTGCGACGGATACAGCAGTGGTGTCGATCAAAGGAATTGCTTCTGACCAACGAGTTGATCTATCGATACAAGTTAGCAAATAGGTGAAGGGTAAAGGATAGGGATAGTTAGGAAGTTGAGCAGGGGGTAAAGGTCCTACAATGTCTATATGTACGGTTTGGAAACAGTCTGTAGGGGCTTCTATTGGTTCAACAGTTGAGCGAGTGTGTCTGTTGACTTTAGATTGTTGACATTGTAAGCAGTTCTGAACAATTGATTTTACGTCAGTGTCTATATTTACCCAATAATAGCGTTGTTTTACAAGTTTTGCAGTTTTCTTAACACCTGGGTGAGATATTTTGTGAAGGGAAGTGATGATACTGTCACGTAATTGAGAGGGAACATGTGGTCTAGGTGTATTGGTCGATGTGTCACAGTATATCTTTAGGTTAGGAGTATAGGTTGAATGAGGTTAGATTTTCTTTGTTTTGAGTGACTTCTTCATCTTCAGTCTGTAATCGAGCGATTTCATGCAAATCAAAGACGTCGACTGAAATAGCATTAACGGAGGGGCGTGACAAGCAGTCTGCCACAATGTTATTGCTTCCACGAAAGTCCATAGAGGTTATGTATTCTGATATAACAGATAACTGACGTTGTTGATGGTCCGATTTTGATAGAGACTTTGAATAGAAAACGGAAACAATAGGTTTATGATCAGTAAATAGAGTTACTGAATGACCATCTATGAGATATTTGAAATTTAGAATGGCTAGATAGGCGGCGAGTAGTTCTCTGTCATAAGTTGAATAGGTTTTCTGAATAGCTGAGTACTTGTGAGAGAAAAAACTTACAGGGGAAGGTTTAGAATCAACTAATTGATAAAGATCTGCTCCTGCTGCTAGAGCAGAGCTGTCAGTTACTATGTGATATTGAGAAGATGAAGGATCAGGGAAAGAGAGAGTTGGACTTTCAATTATTAAAGCTTGCTTCAATTGATTGAAGGAGTCTTTTTGAGAGTCTGTCCATGTTAGAGTTTTCGAAGTCTGGTTAATTCGTAGTAATTCTGTCACAGGTATTGCTGTTTGTGCAAAATTAGGTATCATATGGCGGAAAAAATTTAGCATACCCATGAATCGTCTTAGTTCAGTTGGGGTTGATGGTAGAGGGAACTGAGATATTGTGTTAATTCTCTCTGTAGGTGGTCGAACGCCATTTGAGCCTACTTGATAACCGAGAAATGTTAATGTAGGTTTGAAAAATTCACACTTCTCAAATGAGAGACGAAGTTTGTGTTCGGCTAAGATAGAAAATACTTTAGCTAGGTCAGCTTCGTGCTGTTCGATTGTGTCACTGGCAATAAGAAGATCATCAAGATAGGCGCATACATTTGGTATTTCAGCGAAAAGAGAGTCAATAAAGCACTGAAAGGTGGATCCAGCATTTTTGAGACCAAATGGCATATAAAGAAATTCATAGAGACCGAAAGGGGTACATATTGCAGTTTTGGGTATATCTTCAGGAGCTACCGGAATCTGTAGATATGCTCGCATCAGATCTAACTTACTGAAGATCATTTTTCCATGAAGTGACATTGTGAGGGTACGCAAGTGGGGAAGAGGATATTTATTATCAACAGTTTTAGAGTTAAGGCTGCGATAATCACAACAGGATCTCCACTTTCCTGGATCTTTTTTAGGGACGAGATGAAGAGGAGAAGCCCAGGGTGATTTTGAACGTCTAATTATGCCTGCATTCAATAAAAATTGAATGTCATCTTTGGCAGCTTGCAATTTGGTACCGGTTAGAGGACGAGCTTTGAAAGAGATAGTTGAACAAGTACCAGTATCAATATGATGTTGTATAGAAGTATCATTTAATTTAGCTGATTGCAACTGTAAGGGAGAAGTAAGAATAGGGTATTTGGAAAGAAGGTTTTTTAAACGAGTATCAATTAAATTAAGGTTTATAGAATAGGTAGAAGGTATTTCATTTGAAACATCTAGTGGGATTTTAGTGTCGATTCTAGTGTCAATAATAGAGTTATTTCTGCAATCAACTGTCAATGAATTTGCAGATAAGAAATCTGTACCAAGAATGGGGTGAGGTACATCAGCGATGATAAAGGACCATTGAATTGAACGTCGTAGGCATGGAATTGAAATTTAAACGTCAACTTCGCCGTGACAACGTATATTGTTACCCGAAGCATTTGACAGATTGAAAGGAGTTGGTCTAATGAAAGGAGAAAACTCAGCATCAAAAGGCAAGATCGAAAGGTTTGATCCTGTATCAATGAGGAAAGAATAGGACTTACAACCGATTTTGGCACTTATTTTAAGTGGCAATCCGACGGCAGTTACATTTACAGATTGCCTGTCCAGTTTTCCGGATGACTCCGGTTAGAATTGAAGTTATGAGAAGAAGAAGAAGGTGAAGAGGAACGAGTAACTGGACGATGGTTAGGCAACATATTGGAAGAACGAGAAGAAAGATTGCACCATTTTTGCAATACTTGGCTCTGTTACCATAATAGAGGTGATATCTGCATACCTGTGGGCGCTGAGTAGCGTTGAAAGGACGAAGACCAATAGGGACAGAATGGTAAGGACGAAGACCAAAGGAGTTGGTTTGTGTCTGTGACTGTGGGTTGTGGTGTTGGGTGGTGGTATTGACTGAACCTCTTTTGAACTGTGGGGTAGAAGGTGATGAGTTGTTGGAAACATGACAAACAGTATTATTATTATTATTACTATATGCTAGAAGAGTGTCAGCAACTCGTGCAATTTCTTCAAGACTCTGAGATTCATAAGTTACAAGCATAGGTCTAATATTATTTGGTAGAGCTTTCAGAAATTTAATGCGTAAGAATTCATCATCTAGGTTTAGTTGTGAAGCAACTTTACGAATTTCTTGCAAAAAATTAGTGGGTTATTTTGATTAATTAGACTGTCAAATAATTCTGGCTTACTTTTAGCAAAAATAGAAATAGTGGCATCTTTGATCTGGTCATAATTACTTGAATTTATTACAGAATCAGGAAGTTGATTCATTACAGTTACTGGAAGGTTAGCTACTACATGATGAAATTTGGTACTAGAAACAGTAATATATGCTAAAATAAACTGAGATTCTACAATCTGGAACCATCTTGAAACTGAAGAACTGTCAAATGAAGGTGGTTTGACTGTAACAGCATTTGTATTACTTAGAAGATTGTTCCTCTGTTGATTAATAGGCGGTGTGTCGTTGTTTGGTCCAGCTTGGCGAGTTTGTTCATTTCCAGACATGTTTTGCAACCTGGCTTGGCGTCACCGCGTCAGTTTTCTTTATTTAAATGAAGGGTGTTTTTGTTGAGGGTCACCACTATATAGCTTTTAGGTTGGTATTTAGAGGTGTTTAGGCTATTCTTTTCTTAGCTATATCAAATGGGTTTGGGATAGAAACTTGGAGGAACTCGGGAGGTAGGTAGGCAGTTTACTTAGAATCAGATGGTAGGTACAACGAAGTGACAAAATGAAGAAGAGGCCTGAAATACATCTACAATTAATTATATGGCCACAAAATAATATTTATACAAAACATCTATTATCTAATTACATTTATAAATAATAGAAATACATGTTAACTTACTCAGTCAATCACAAGAGGCAAAACTATTTGTTGAGCAAAGAAAAATGGTGCACAGATATTTTGAATTTTAAACTTAATCGACGCCAAACAATAATCTTGGATTCCATTAAGCTATAAAGTGTTTCTGTGCATCAAATAATAATTTGAAATATATATACATTATTATAAAAATAAAATAAATGCTACATATATTTGTAGAAACTTAATTTTAAAATAAATTAAATGTATTCCCATTATTTAAACCTTCAACTATAATCAGTGTTAACATGACAACATGTTTTCCTTTTTTCAACCACTCTTTACACCGCTCATTTCGTTTCTTCTTTTGAGACTTTCGTTTGTGCACAGGACAAAAAGCTGTCAAAACAAGCGCATCATCATCTGAACTCGACATAGTTACAATTTCAACAGGAGGCTTGGACAATTATTCTTGTATCGTGTGGTGGTAAAGGGAAATTCTCCAATACTTGTGTAAATACTTGCGCAAATAGACTTGTCAAGTTTGCATGAACGTGTGTAGCCACCTTAAGAACACCCCCTGATTGTTGGTGTTGTTGGTCTAGTATGCATTTTTGAACTGTATCCTTCTGTTCATTAGCCTAGTTCATATTTCATGGCTTTTCAAATCCTTAAACTACAAAACATTTAAACTCTTACCATTAACTGAAAATACAAATGGCATAATCGATACAATATTTAACCTAGATAATAGATTACTTCAACATGTAAGTTGCCGATCCAATGGAAGTTTCTACAATATTACATTCATCCTTGTGATATTCGTTTTTGAACATTTAAATAAAATTTAAGCTGTACAGTGACGTTTTTCTGTACTTTCAACTTCTTGTCTTCCTTCCATTCTTTTTATTTTACAGTTTCGTTCTTTGTATCTCCTTTGACAAGAATGTTTTAGAAACAAATCTACTAAAATTAATTACATCCTTCATTTTTGAGGTCAATATGTATTTCCCTTTTTCAGTACAATTTATGTTTCCATAGAACTAAAATCTTATTTTAAAAAAGGACCAATATTTAATTCGAAGAAATTAGTAAAATTCAATTATCTATTTTGTAGAATTATTTAGTTTCGTTTAATTTAATTCGGATTTTTACAATTAGTTTCATAGTTTGTAATAAAGTCCTTTAATTGTAGCATAGATTATAGTAATTAAGTATTCTAAGGATTGGAATTAGACTTTATCTATCAGTCTGAAATTAATGGAAGATAAATGCAGTGGTTTAAAAAAAATTCTAATGCTAAATATCTAATTAACCCTATACTTGTAAATTCCAAAAATAGTTCTGTTGTGCCTATCCTGTTCGGATGAACAAAATATGGAAGTATTAAATTTTTTCACTCATTTTAGATTCTTCTTTTAAAAAAGGTCACTAATAGAAATAAACTGATATTTGTGCTAAGAGTCACTCCTCTTATTCCTTTGCTGAATATTTTGTAAGATTTTTCAAATTCGAAACACACTCTGATCACCATAAGGATTTTAATCTATGCGTTCTATTTTCCTTTAATATTGTTTTCCATCAATTCCTTGCCACTCGAATGTGGATAATTTTAACATCGAATACACATAGTTCAGAATTTAAATATCTCTTGTCATGTAATCTAATTTGGTAGTTTTGAATCTCCTTAAAGGTCCCCTCCAAGCAAATTTTTTTATTGCTTAAATCAACGAGGTTAATGTTTCTTATCATTTTACTGCAAACCCTATAAAATTTGATAGCATATTTTTAATTTTATATGCTTTTAAAGATTTTTTTAATCCAAACTCTACAAAACCTACTTTACTTCCGACTTTCTAATTTTCAGTTTGAAGAAGAAGAATGTACACCATTTGTTTTGATTGTCAACTAGGTATTTGGTTCAATAAATTTATTTATTATTCGTATAAAGGTTTAAATTTGGATAAACTTATTGTAGAAACGTTTATATACTTTTAGAAACAATTTATATCTTAAAAGAAGGCTAAAAACGCATTGTTTGTTTAAAAATCTAAATTTGAAATCAAAATAAAGAGTGTACAATTTTCTTTCTTATCGTCAGGTTGGAGATTCGCTCGATTGTTGCTCACAGAGTATTAAAAAACTTTAAAAGCAAATAATAAAATATATATTGAACCGAATTGTATGCGGTTTGCGTAATAATGATCGTAGACCTTAGTTCTATAATATTATGAAATAAACTCATTTTTTTCCCGGAGCCTGGAGAGGACCTTTAAAATAGGACGCTCAGGCATCTATCTTATCGTACGATGCTGACAAACTGTAGGTTCGAAGCAAATGTTTATTTCAAATTTTCTTATAAAATCCTATGGTGTACTTTATTTCTTGTGGAACAGTTCTCATTTTGAATAAAGTATACAAATTACTTGGCTATTATCAAATTATTTTATAGAAGCATGAAGTTAAAAAAATAGTATATCTGTTCTACTAGTGGTTGGGGGGAGGTCAGTAATACAGCAGTGACAAATTGTAGAGTTTATTTTCGCCACTCTCACAACCATATGATTTTGTACTATAAAGAGAGCAAAAAAAGTATTTTAATTGAGGTACATAGAATGAAATTGTACTATAAAAATATAATTCACATGTTAAAGCTCGCTAAAAAAGGTTAAAATGCATAGAGAAACAAAAGATTATTGCGCTACTAAATATTAAAAGTCTCACAATTTTATCATCGATTGGACTAAGCATAACCAAAGGTTTCCAACAGCTCATCCGCTCACCTGACTCATTGACTGACTCCAGGCTGTTCCCCTCACCCCAAACGACAAGCACGGACCCAGCTATAAGCTCTATCAATCAATTCACACCTCTATTATCCAATATATTATACCATGAGAATCTAGAACTCTGAAAAACATTTATAATAAAGAGAAGGCAACGAAAGGAATAACCTGGTCAACGCTGTTTCCAGTATTCATTCTGCCGGAAACAGCTGTTCAACCGGCTATTCCCTTGAACAACTAAACACACAACGTTACTAGCCAATCACTCGATGAAAACTGATCACATATTTCACCTGCCTTCCATACCTGCCAATAAAACTCTTAAAAACTAAGCACACAAAGATGCTCGGAGATGAGTTCTAACGCCACCTAGTGGTGAGACATTTGATGATCTCTAGTACAGTTTAGACCACACACACTGCATCTAACAGTCCCTCCTCTTGAATCTATTTCAACATCACCAATATCTCCGTTCAATACGGACTAAGGGAGCTCATGTCCCTCGAGCAAAAGCACGAGTTTTGATACTGGTCTGGTGTAATTCTTCCCTCTAGCAAACAAATTCACACTTCTCACCAACCCATCCGCACTCCTTTTAACACTCGTAATTCGCCCTAGCGGCCAATGACAACGCGCCTCTGTCTCATCAACCACCAAAACTACATCACCAACACTAACGTTTCTCTTCGCTTTGGTCCATTTATGCTTCCCTTGAAGTTCGCTTCTATATTCGCGACACCATCTGCGCCAAAACTGATTTGCAACTGCTTGAACGTGAGCCCATTTCTGTTGAAATTTTAGTTAAATGTATTACACACTCTTTATATGTTTAATATTAACTTCCTGTTAGACTAGCTCAGCTATATTAAATTACCTATTGTTTAAATAACCATGTATTACTTTTATGAGAAACGGACGTAAGGTCTAAAGTCTATTACATTTCCGGCTAGTGTTAAATAACACTGCTTGTAGTTTCTGAAGGTAGTCTGTTTTTGCATTACTCAGAGAGAGATGTGATTCTCTCATCTCTCTAAATATTCTTCTCTCTGTATAACATATAAACTCTTTAAATAAACTCTATGTCTTAACGTTGTTAACCCACTGTAATTTAACCTAATTCTAACAGGTTATGGGCCCAGTGAACGATAAGAGTTTATAAATCAAATTATGTTTAAACAATGAGAAGTCTATTATATAGTAATCAATAGGAACGATGTACAGTGAAAAAGTGCTAAACTAAATGAAACATATACGCACGAACGGTAGTGTAAGCATATCGTACTAACGCGCTAATGAGGTCGATTATATTGACTGCTTGAGCGAAAATGTACTTGTTTTTTTTTATAGTATAATTATTTAGTATTCGTGCGGAAGAGGTGTCAAGAGAGGTCACAAATTATCTTTAAATCTGTGACCTTATCCTTTGGTAAACAGTCTTTCAACAAAAGGTTCTTGCGAACTAAGACTTGTCTTGCTGTTCCAATTGAATATTAATAATTATATTCAGTGAAGTTATTCTTATGAATTAGAATAATTTTAAAACATCAATTCAGTTAAACAGTAAATCAATTTAACTGCTTTGTTTGTTTATGTTTGTTAAGTATTGAAAGATAATAAATACTTTGAAAACATGTCTTCAAATAAGTTACCGGGGATTGTTCCCCTAGACGGAAATAATTACCCCACATGGAGGATACAAATGAAGATGTATCTCTTACGAGAGAAACTGATGGATTTTGCTGATGGATCTAAACCAGTTCCAATTGATTCAGCTTCAACTGAGGTGAAGAATGCCTATGCTAATAATTATAATAAGGCTCTGGCAGATATAGTACTATCTATTTCACCGGATCAATTGTACTTAGTTGGACAACCCACGGATCCACACGCTGTCTGGACCACCCTTCAAGAAACGTTTCAGAAAAACACGTGGGCGAACAAATTTCGTCTGAAGAAAAAGCTCTACAATTTAAAATTGAAGTCTCCCGAACTACTCGACTCCCATTTGAAAGAACTAACTGAAGTTTTTCAAGAGCTTGCCTTGTTAAATCAAGTGATCAGTGAAGAGGATAAAGTTATTTGTCTCCTTTCATCACTACCAGAACCGTTTGAAGTGCTTGTTACCGCACTTGAAGCTCAGTCAGACATCCCTAACTGGATTACCGTAGCTGACACACTCCGGAGAGAAGCTGAAAAGTTGTGTATTAAATCAAATGATGCATTGGCATTATCTAATACTCAGATTAATGCTGCAGTAAATAAACAGTCAATCAAATACCAATTTTGCAACAAATTGGGACACATTAAGAAAGACTGCTTTAAATTTAAACGGTATTCTCAAAATAACAGAACTCAAAACCAGCCAAATGTTGTAAATGTAAGTCATATAGAACTAAATCACACAATGTATGCTAATGATATCGCTCTTTGTAATAAATATGCCGACAGTAATATTTGGATAATAGATTCAGGCTCTTCATCACACATGAGTGGTGATAAAAATTTATGTAAAGATTTTGCAAATATTAGCAAACCTATCAATGTTAAAGTAGGAAATGGAGATGTCTTACAAGCTATTTCACTAGGAAATGTTTCTGTTATTGTGAATATACCAGGTGGTGGAAGTAGAACATGTAAAATAAATGATGTACTATATGTGCCAAATCTAGCTTTTAATCTACTATCAGTGTAAAAAATGACAAGTAATAATAAATCTATTATTTTTGAAGATGATAAATGTAAAATTTTGAACGAAAATAAAGAGTTAATTGCTGAGGCTAACTGTGTTGGTCAACTCTATTATCTTAATACTTTAGTTCATAAAGCTGCAGTAACTATTGATCAAAATAAAGTAAACATTCTATGGCACAGAAGGCTCGGTCATATAGGTAACGACAACTTGACTAAAATGATCCGAACTAAATCAGTAAATGGTCTGGATAGTAAATTAAAACTTATAGAAGGCGTGTGTGAACACTGCTGTAATGGGAAAATGCATAAAATACCTTTTTCTACAAGCATTAAGAAAAATTGTAAACCTCTTGATTTAATCCACACAGATGTCTGTGGGAAAATTACTCCCACTTCCAGGGGTAATAATTCATATTTTCTGACCTTTATTGATCATGCTACTCGATACTCCTGGATATATGTTATTGCACATAAGAGTGATGTGTTTCAGAAGTTTTTGGAATGGAAAGCTATGGTTGAAAATATTTATGAAAGGAAAATTAAAACCTTGCAGTCAGATAATGGAGGAGAATATACCTCAAATAAGTTTGAATCATATTTACGAAATGAAGGTATAATTCACCAGAAATCTATTACTAAAACTCCTGAACAAAATGGGTTAGCTGAAAGATTTAATAGAACTATTATGGAAAAAGTTAGATGTATGTTATCTGATTCAGGAATTGATAAGGAATTCTGGGGTGAAGCACTATATACTGCAAATTATCTAAATAATAGATGCATTAATTCATTTTTAGTAAATAAAACTCCATATTAAGCTTTAAATCTTAGAAAACCCAACGTTAGCCATGTAAAAGTTTTTGGATGCACAGGGTACGCACATATTTCTCGAGATGGAAGATCAAAATTAGAAAATAAAGCTACCAAATGTCTGTTTATTGGCTATGGCACAGTTACTAAAGGGTATAAGATGTATGATGTTGAATCTAAAAGAATCTTCTTTTCCAGGAATGTAACCTTTGATGAATCAATTTCATCTAAGATTGAGAGCCCTCAACTGAGTGAGACTCCTACCTCTCCACTGGTGTTCCCTTCAGAAGATTCAGAACCTGCTGGGCCTGAGAATCAAACTCCTGACGATAATCCTCCAATAATCCTCCCTGAGGCGCAACCTGTACCAGCTATCAGACCAGATGAGGATCTTCCTGAACTGGAAAATAGACGATCGTCTAGAACGCGTCGAGCTCCTATTAGATATGGTAGTTGGGAGTATGATCAGTTTGAGGAGGAGGAGGGTTTATTAGTCAATGGGAATATCAATATCAAACCTAGGTCGGTATCTGAGGCTCTTAATAGCGGTTCTGAATCCTCTAAATGGAAACATGCCATGGAGAGGGAATTAAATGCTTTTGAGAAACATAAAGTTTTTGAACTCGTAAAACCTACCTCAGATTTAAACATAATTAAATCTAAATGGGTGTTTAAAAGAAAAAAGGGATCTGATGGTAGAGTGGTTTCATATAAAGCTAGATTAGTCGCTCAGGGTTTTTTACAGAGACCTGGAATCGACTATGATGAAATTTTTGCTCCTGTAGTGAGATTTGAATCGGTGCGAACCATGTTATCTTTAGCAGCTAACCAAAAATTATTTGTACATCACTTGGATGTCAATTCTGCTTTTTTGAATGGGGATCTTAAAGAAAATGTTTATATTAGGCAGCCTCCTGGCTATGCTATTCCAGGAAAAGAAGATTTAGTATGTAAACTAAATAAATCTATGTATGGGTTAAAACAATCACCCAAATGTTGAAATGATGCTTTGGATACATATCTTAAATCCTTAGGATTTATTCAGTCCTCTTGTGACTCATGTATATATGTTAAAGTAATCAATAACTCTGCATGCTTCATTTCTGTGTATGTAGACGATATTATTGTAGCATGTAAGAACTTTGATGACCTTACTAAAATCAAGACTGATTTAAGCGCTAAATTTGAGATGAAAGACTTAGGAAAATTATCCTATTTCTTAGGCATAAAAGTCGTACAAGACGAAAATAAAATAGCCCTAAATCAATCTTCATTTGTCAACGAGTTATTAGATAGATTTGAATTCAATAATTGCAAACCTGTTTCAACCCCTGCTGATGTTAATTCCCATTTGGAACCAACTACTGATGATTGTGAACTAGTAGACAAAACTAAATATCAGTCAGCTGTAGGTGCCTTACTGTATCTATCTACTAAAACTAGACCGGACATAACTTATGCAGTTAGAAATGTCTCTAAATTTTGTTCCAATCCAAACACTAAGCACTGGTCTGCAATTAAGAGAATATTTAGATACCTAAAGGGCACACCTGATCTTGGCATTACATATGGTAATGAAGATTCTGAGTTGATAGTTTATTCTGATGCCGACTGGGCAGGAAACAGAGTTGATAGGAAAAGTACTTCTGGCCAATGCTTTATGTTAAATAATTCCATTATTTCTTGGCGCTCTGTGAAACAGTCATGTGTTGCTTTATCAACGGCTGAAGCTGAATATGTTTCCCTCTCTGGTGCCTCCCAAGAAGCTGTATTTCTAAATAAATTACTATTAGATCTTAAAGTACCAAATAAGAATCCTATAGTTTTGTTTGAGGATAATCAGTCAGCTATCTGTATTGCTAAAAATGCTAAAAATCATCCTAGATCGAAACACATTGATATTAAATTTCATTACATTAGAGATCTTGTTGCTTCAAACACAATTAAACTTGTGTATTGCCCCAGTGAAACTATGCTTGCTGACATATTCACTAAACCGTTGCCTATTGATAGATTTACCAAATTAGTTGAATTAATAGGCATGAAAAATATATAATGTCGTGTGAGGAGGAGTGTTGAAATTTTAGTTAAATGTATTACACACTCTTTATATGTTTAATATTAACTTCCTGTTAGACTAGCTCAGCTATATTAAATTGCCTATTGTTTAAATAACCATGTATTACTTTTATGAGAAACGGACGTAAGGTCTAAAGTCTATTACATTTCCGGCTAGTGTTAAATAACACTGCTTGTAGTTTCTGAAGGTAGTCTGTTTTTGCATTACTCAGAGAGAGATGTGATTCTCTCATCTCTCTAAATATTCTTCTCTCTGTATAACATATAAACTCTTTAAATAAACTCTATGTCTTAACGTTGTTAACCCACTGTAATTTAACCTAATTCTAACAATTTCTTCACACTATCCATCGGGACCTCTGGTATCTCTCTAGGTACCTGCATAGTACTTCCATATTTAGCAATCGTTGAGGTGTCAGCGGTTCCACCATCGGGTCATTTCTAACAATAGTAAGAGGTCGACTGTTGATAGCTGCCTCTGCTTCGCAGAAAACAGTTTGGAGGGTATCATCAGAATATGTTTTTCCTGTTAGTGTAGCTTCCAGAACCCTTCTGACAGTACGGATCACCCTTTCCCAAACTCCTCCAAAGTGAGATGCTTTTGGTGGATTCATCTCCCATTTTATCCCTGCATTCTCTACTCTTTCACGAACCTCCTTACAACTAAGATATTTCAGCAACTCTCTACGAGCTCCAACAAAGTTAGTACCATTATCAGAGCGAAATAATTGCACTTGACTCCGACGTGCCATGAAGCGACGAATTACTCTGATAATGGAGTCTGTCGAAAGGTCTTCAGCAATTTCCAAGTGCACCGCTCTCACTGTCATGCAGGTGAATACTACAACATATCGCTTCATCTGCCGATGTCCTCTGCCAATTTTTACATAATAGAGACCAAAACAATCAACGCCAGTGTACGTGAAGGCTACCACATTCTCAGCAACACGCTCCAAGGGCAAATTAGCCATCTGTTGTTCTAAAACACGTCCTTTAACTTTTCGACAAACAAAACAATTTGATAACTCACGTCTCACTGCACTGTATCCTCGAACAATCCAATATTTTTCACGAGTCAAACCCAATACAGTTGAAACCCCCAAATGACCCACGCGCTCGTGACCCTCTCTTATAATCAGATTAGTCACATGATGCGAGGTAGGGAGCACGATTGGATGCTTATTCCCGTATGACATGTCAGCATTCTCCAATCTACCACCCACACGCAATACGCCATTACTCAAAAATACCCCCAACTTCCACAACGCACTACTCCTTTTAATTGGTTTCCCAGCAATCAAACACTCGTACTCCTCAGCATAACATTCCCGTTGTATATGCATGATAATTTCTCTTTCAGCTCGGAGTCTCTCGTCGATTGTTAAAGGGCTTTTCTCACAGTCAGCTCCTTGAACATATTCTTTGAATCTTAACAACCAGGCAATTCCTCGAACAACCCTCCTCCAGTTCGAGTATCGTGTAACGAAAGAATTGACGAAATTTAATGACACGCTTAGCATCATTACAGGAACTTCCTTCTTAACCTCTAGCACTTCCATACCCAATTGGTCGCTCTTCTCCTGTTCTCTCGGCCATGATGGTTCTTCTTCTAATAAGAACGTCGGTCCATCACGCCATTTCTCTGAACTGCATCCCCTCGAGCCCTCGTCAGCAGGATTAAATTCAGAATTTACATATCGCCATTGATCAACTGTTGTTCTACATTTGATGTCGGCAATCCTATTTGCTACAAAAGAATGGAATCTAAGCCTTTCATTACGCAAGTATCGCAACACCGTCATGCTGTCTGTCCACAAAATGACCTTCTCGAATGCGACAGACAATGTATTCTGGAGTCTTTGGCACAAACACGCTGCCAGTTTGGCGGCAACCAACTCTAAACGCGGTATTGTAACTGCTTTCAGTGGATTCACCCTCGCCCGTCCCCAAACAAAAATGCATTCTCTAGCTCTGTCCGTTGATTCTACTCTGATGAAAGCAACTGCAGCATGTCCGCTTTCACTAGCATCTCCGAAAACATGCAATTGTAGGCTGAGAACGTCAGTGCCGTATCCAACAACACTTCTCGGTATGGATAGCTTCTTTAACTCCTGCAATTTCTCAACCCACCTTCTAACACTCAAGCAATCCAGTTCACTTAAACTGGAATCCCAGTCTTTCACATCTCCACATCTAATTATACACTGGAATAAAAGTCTTCCCTGTAGTACCAAGGGAGCAACAATTCCTAGCGGATCATAGATCTTTGCTATTGCGGATAGCAACTCTCTTTTAGTTTCTGGTGCAAAATCGATATTTCCGAGAGCCGCCAATGTATCCTCAGTTTTGTCCCACAATACTCCCAAACATTTGCTTACTCCAGTACTATCCACATCCTCAGTCAATGCCGCTCCCATTCCCTCCACATTACTAGCGAATTTAGCCAGTCTAAACCCTCCCAACGAGCACAGCCATTTTAACTGCTTTGCTTCATGATGTAATATTTCCCAAGTGTTGCCACTCCTCAAACAATCGTCAACATAAAAATTGTCCCAAACAACACTTGCTACAGAGGGCATGACTTTCTCTCTGTTATCGTCCGCAATTCTTCGGAGAGCGTAATTAGCAACGCTGGGAGAAGAACACGCTCCAAATAGGTGAGATGCCATTCTGTACTCACAGAGGTTGCCAGATTCAATTCCCCCGTCCCACCAGAAAAAACGTAAATAATCTCTTTGATCTTTGGGAACCCTTATCTGGTGAAACATCGCCTCAATGTCGGCAGTAAATGCCAGTTTCCCCTCTCTAAACCGCAGTAACACATCAAGCAAATGCGTAACCAGATCAGGTCCTGACAGAAGCAAATCATTGAGAGAGATGCCTCGCACCTTTGCAGCACAATCAAATACGACCCTTACTCTGCCAGGCTTATACGGATGTGAAACAGCAAAATGAGGAATATACCACTCACCAATACCAGTCTCTTCTTCCACTTTTTCTGCGTATCCCTTAACAAGCATGTCATTCACACAATTTTCATACGAAATTCTCTCTTGTGGATTGCTATTTAACCTTTTTGCCAAACCTAACACTCTCTTCAATGCCACCCCCCTACTGTCTGGTTTATGACCCTGATGCGCCCGCAGTGGCAGAGGAATCTGATAGTGACCATCCACTACTTGACAGCCCTCCTCCACTATCTTAATCCACTCTTCATCTTCCACTGAAAACCCTCTACTATCGCTACCAAACCCTTCAAATCCAATTTCAAATGCATCTTCCATCATCTTTCTTATTTCAATAGCATTAGTTCGTACTCTATTCACCGTAGCACGTTTTTCCATTGAAGCCGACAAGAAACCCTGTACAGTCCATCCCAATCTCGTCTTAATACCATAAGGACCACCCGCATACGGAGACGCTCTAACTTCGATTGGTTCCGATGCAGGCAGAGCATTTGACCCTAACATAAGATCGACACCATGCACATATTTCAACCGTAGGTCAGCGAGGTGCTCCCACTTAAGTACTTCGTCTACATCTATCACATCGTCACAGTTTACAGGTATGTTTGATATCAGATATAAGGGAGGTAACTCTAGCCAAGTATCTTCATCCTCCCCCCTTACAATAAGACCGGTCACCAAACACGTTTTCTCTCTCCTATTAGAGTGTACAGTCTCAGAGAACAAGAAAACTTCTGGAAGATTTTCCTGGGACATATGCAGCTTCTGTAATAAGCGTGGCGTGCAGAAGGACACGGCACTACCATTGTCTAAAAAGGCGGACGTGGAGCATTCCTCATTACCTACATTTCGGACCCTGACCGGCAACACAGACATTCCCCCGATTTCCGTCCCTCCTCGTGTAGATACGCCCCCTACAAATACATGTCCTGAACCACCATTCATAGAGTTTCCCATATCTGAGTCCCTCTTTGGTTCATCAACTCTTCCCCGTGACAAGAAATCCTTCGGTCGTACACTCAAATCATGCCTATCTTTCCTTCTCATCTCCCAATCATCACGCCCTACAATCCGGGACATCTGCTTCTGATTTGCGCCTCCTAATGAACGCCAACCTATATCTGAATGCAATAAAATATGATGCCATCGGCCACATTCACTGCATGCCACAGGACTGGGACAATTACCTGACATATGCCCTCCTTCAAGACATAAGAAACATCCCCGTCTGAGCTTCACACTATCCAATCGATCTAAAAAATTCATGAAGAGGAATTCTTTACAAATAGTTATGTTATGTTCTTTACTACAATGAAGACATAAAATGTCCTCCCCATGAACCTTTTCACCATCTTGGTGCCCGTCAGCAAGATGTTCCAGTACAACTGTTCCTCTCTTGTTACTACAGTCACTCTTATCGAGGGAAACAGCATTCACAGTCACCCTTGCCTTAGTATGAAGCCCCATTCCTCCACTTCCTCCTGCATATCCGATGGCTTCTCGTTCCATGGCTGCTTTACCATATACAGGATCGGAAGCAACCCTCACCTCTCTATCAACAAACTTAATTAAATGGTCATAACTCATGTTCGCTCCATTCCTTTCACGTTGATCTTGAACTAAAGATCGCCACTTCTCCTGCATATGGAATGGTAACTTCGCCACTAAAGTTCTGATAGTCTTGGGATGCTCCAATTCACTCTTGCCGTATGGGATCCTGTCAACCACATTACGGGTTAGTCTCAATGCAACAGCATACGTCTTCATACCATCTACGTCATCTCTGCCAATCTTCCCTCTTGCAAACAACTTCTCCATGAACTCAGATGCAATAAGTTCAGGTGCACCATACTTTTCTTCAAAGCATTCCCAAGTTTCCGCCAAGCCTCTTGAAGGATCCATATACAATGCAGCACGAACAAGCTCCTTTGGTTCACCTGTGCAATATTGGTAGAGATAGTGGAGTTTCTCATCCGCACTGAGCGTGTGAGAGTTCATTATTGCCTTAACAGATTGTTTGAAAGTCACATAGTGTTCCGGTCTTCCGCAAAACTTTTCCACCTCATGTTTTGGCATGCACATTCTCAAATTACTTGCAGTTAGTTCTTGTAAAATACTATTACTCGAACGCATTTTTTTCTGTTCTGCTGCATACCCTCACCCATTTTAGGAATGACACCAGACCGCACAGATTGGATCCAAGAATTGGGATCTCCATGTAAATTTTCGACTTGCCGAGGCTCAGTTTCTTGCCCATCTCTTGGAAGATAGGGAGCCACCTTTGGCTTCTGAATCCTCTTATTTCTCTTAGTTACAGGCAGACGAAGATCACTTAAATCATCTGTTTTTCCCATATCAATCTCCTCATACCGATTCCACAGTTCAGCCTCCACCCTAAGTGCTTCATCCTCAGCGTCCCTCTTCAATAGGGCGATCTCCTCTTCCAACTCCATTTCCGCCAACCTCTCTTTCATTGCCTCTTCTTCTCTTTGTCGCTCATACTGTACTTTCCTTTCATTCATAATCAACTCCTTTTCCATTCTCGCTCGTTGTCTATTTCTTTTCAACCGTTCTATCATTTCTTCCTTTTCTCTCTGAGCAGAAGCTCTCGCTCTTTGTACAACAGATTCCCTTCCTCGGTCACTAGCGGACCCTACCGTCATTACCGAACTGGATCTAGACCTTTTTGACAACACTGACCGTGCAACGGCTCCATCTGCTTTACCAGGGATATTCGTCCTGGACACGACACCACTGTTTGAAGGGGCGACATCTGATCTAAACCCATCTCTCCTACTCCCACATACCACTGATCCTATTTGAGAAATACTATCTTCAGGCGATAGACAATCTACTTCTTCCTCTCTGCCTCTTAAAGACCCATATGAAACTGCACGTTCAGACCTCGAAATTGCACCCATCATGACCCTGCCTGATTCTTTCACTAAATCTCCTGCACTTGCCGATCTCAATCCTACAGAGCCAAAACTCTCTCTCATATCTCTTAAACTCTTACCTAAACCTCTTGAACTCCTACCCACACTCTTCAAACTCTTACCTACGTCTATGCCCTTAAAACGCGTACCTACACCTGCACCATCTATCAAACTTCTGCGTGAACCTTCATCTCTCAAACTCGCACATGCACCTTCGTCTCTCAAACTCGCACATGCACCTTCGTCTCTCAAACTCGCACCTGCACCTTCGTCTCTCAAACTCGCACCTGCACCTTCATCTCTCAAACTCGCACCTGCACCTTCATCTCTCAAACTCGCACCTGCACATTCATCTCTCAAACTCGCACCTGCACCATCATCTCTCAAACTCGCACCTGCACCTTCATCTCTCAAAGTCGCACCTGCACATTCACCTCTCAAACTCGCACCTGCACCTTTATCTCTCAAACTTACACCTGTACCTTCACCTCTCAATCTCGCACCTGCACCTCTCAAACTCGAACCTTTCAAGCCTCTCATAACTTCTTCCAGAGTAACACCTCTTTCTTCCATAACCACCTGCAGTCGACATAACAAATCACTCTTTCCACCTGCAGCAGATTCACCTAAATTTATTAGAATGTCTCTAAGCGCACTAGTATTTAAATGATGCATCTTTACAATCAAAAGAATCGAGTCTAGTGCCTAGAAAATATCTCAAGAGTACTCAGACAGTCACAGACACTATCAGACAAAACTCACATATATCAGATCAATCAATAAGAGAAAATAAGTAATTAAGCAGAAATGAAATGCCTAAATTACATATGAAACTAGACTAAGAGAACATAGTAAGCAATTCAATATTAAACCCAAAACTATATCTCTCTCGGATATCTATTACCTCTCAAATAGGTATATGGGTTATTTCAGATTTACTGAAATGCTTCTCTCATCAAATCAGTTAGCCAATCTCCTCAGTTAGCCAATCTCCTCAGTTAGCCAATCTCCTCAGTTAGCCAATCTCCTCAGTTAGCCAATCTCCTCAGTTAGCCAATCTCCTCAGTGGTTTCAATGGTATTAGCTATTGCAATACTCCCTTTTGAGACTTCTCAACCCTCCCCCTTTCGTTCTCTTCTGGGTCAGCACTCGGGGGCACTGACACTCTTCACCATGAGTCAGTACTGTTGGGGGGAGGTCAGTAATACAGCAGTGACAAATTGTAGAGTTTATTTTCGCCACTCTCACAACCATATGATTTTGTACTATAAAGAGAGCAAAAAAAGTATTTTAATTGAGGTACATAGAATGAAATTGTACTATAAAAATATAATTCACATGTTAAAGCTCGCTAAAAAAGGTTAAAATGCATAGAGAAACAAAAGATTATTGCGCTACTAAATATTAAAAGTCTCACAATTTTATCATCGATTGGACTAAGCATAACCAAAGGTTTCCAACAGCTCATCCGCTCACCTGACTCATTGACTGACTCCAGGCTGTTCACCTCACCCCAAACGACAAGCACGGACCCAGCTATAAGCTCTATCAATCAATTCACACCTCTATTATCCAATATATTATACCATGAGAATCTAGAACTCTGAAAAACATTTATAATAAAGAGAAGGCAACGAAAGGAATAACCTGGTCAACGCTGTTTCCAGTATTCATTCTGCCGGAAACAGCTGTTCAACCGGCTATTCCCTTGAACAACTAAACACACAACGTTCCTAGCCAATCACTCGATGAAAACTGATCACATATTTCACCTGCCTTCCATACCTGCCAATAAAACTCTTAAAAACTAAGCACACAAAGATGCTCGGAGATGAGTTCTAACGCCACCTAGTGGTGAGACATTTGATGATCTCTAGTACAGTTTAGACCACACACACTGCATCTAACACTAGTTAAGCGTGCTCGATTCACCCGGTGTCCTCTTCTACTCAGAAAATTCACATCATCTCTGTGGGAGGCTTCCTGCGTGTGGTCGGTTTTAATAACTTCTTTTAAATTATTTCTAAGTTATTATCAGAGAGCATTTAATATATTCCGTTTCTAATTCATTCAGATTCAAATTACTTCTTCTCACCACTGCAGTCCTACCAGTGCAGTTCTCACCAGTGCTCATCTGACCTCTTCTCACCAGTGCAGTTCTGACCTTCTCTACTCACCAGTTAATATCACCGCAAAGAAGCCTAGTTTCATCCGCCAATGTGCTTCATCTGCACTTACCAATCTACCAGTCTATATGATCTATTCACTTTTAATTTAAGTTTCTTAACCCATCTATGATATTCTATGATTTCAATTTTACGTCTCTTAATTTGTAACGAGATTTCTCTTTGAAATTTAAAGGTATAAAATACTGAAATAAATTTTATAGATTTGCTCGTAACGTAGAAGATATCAATTTATTATTCATTACTGCTGTAAATGTATTTTTATTGCTATCTTTGAAAAACTTAATAGTATGTAATATAACATTATTTTATAATGTAGGTTCATGTTTCTTATAGTTTTATACGACTCTAAATTCATTGATTTTTTTTATGATTGACACTTCCAGTAAAGTAGTTATTACTACTATTTAACTATTTATTTTTACAAATATATAAATAAAATTTAATTATTGTTTAACTTATCCTTGAGTCTTGACACATATAGCTTAATTTTTATAACTACCCAGCAAACATGAATGTATCTATTCGATTTCTAAACGACTCTGTATAACCTCTCTGCCGTCATCGAATACCAGTAACAAATTAGACATGGTGACATCAAGTAGACATCAATCAGATATCCGTTTGCACCGCTAAACCGCATCATATCAAGTATATTTGGCATCGAAGCGATACCGTTTTAACAGCGTTGAATAGAAATATAAATTACGACATCCAACATACATAGGGATTCTCCATCGAACAGACGCCTAATTTATATATCTAATATGTTTCGAAACGATATCCACTTGCATCCAATAAATAAATAAATTAAAATTGAAAACTCTTACTTCATTGATATAACGTACTGTACATTTAGATGCATATCAATTTGATTATTGTTACATAATGTTATGTGTAAATTAAATGGGAAGATATGAAGTGATGTGTCCCTGTATCGATCGTGGGCCCCTCCGTCCTCGTGCCTGTACCTCTGTCACATTGCCACCGTGGATGTATTAGACTAAAAAAAAAATTTGATATTAAACGACCCGGAGATACTTAAAGATATTTTAAAGTAAATAGAACAATACAGGCAAGCACCGCTTTTTTAACCAAAATTATAACTTATTCTTATTACAAATAGTGAAGAGTTGGTCAAATTTTTATATAATTGTAACTCCTTCAAATTTTCGTTCCTTCTGAGTTCAAATTAAAGAAAATGTTTTGAGGCCACGACTTAGAAGAAATTAATAGATAATTAGATTTTTATAATTATTGTGTTTCATTGAACAAACAGGAATTTTGTGCTCTGTGAAATATTTTTAGCAGTAAGGTATATGTTCCAAGTTATTAATAGGGTCTATATTTTCGAACACGTGATAAAGGAAAATATAATAATTATTATTTAACTACTATTTAATTAGTAACAAAATAACTGAAGGTATGAAACCAATTGAAGTAAAAGTTAAATAATGATTAAATATAGATTTATTGAGTCCGATTACCATTTTAAGTTTAATTATCTATAATGTGAATCACTGAATTTTAATCGTCTCATTTGCACAGCTTTTGGCAATAGGTGAAAGCTCAAGTTATCGGATATGGAGCTCCTAATTTTATGTGGAAAGATTATTTATGTAATAAATTTTAATTCTAAACTTGTATTTTAAGTACTGGTATCATGGATGCTAATTTTAGTAAGAATTGAATAATGATAATTATTATATTTATTTCTTACATATTCGAAAAATGTGGAACTGTTTGATAACACAGAATTTACTCTAAAATGAAACATGTTAAATAGCCCATCAACTTTTAATTATTTACGTTTAGTAGAGGTTTAACGTCTGCTTCGGAACCATAGGCCATGTCGCTGACGTCAAAAGGAAATGAAATACAAGGGCCTGGAAGAAGCAGTGAGAAAGGAAAGTGGCTCCATGGACGAAGTCACGACGCTCATGAATGCTGAAAAGCTACTCCGTGAATGCTGTCACCTACCGAGGAATGTGACAAAAATAGTCACAAGCACCGGTGGCTGCACTCAAGGATGGAAGAGGGAAATGAAGAGGTGATAGTAAATGAAATCTACGAGCTTATCTAACACAAAATCTAAGACCTCGTAATTGTAGAGCATAACCCTAGCGCTATCCTCTAAAACTGCATGGAGAGTTAAAAATACTATAAACATGGTAAACATAAAATAGACAATACATAATCCAAATTACAACAGTTTGGGACCCAAGGGACGCCACCCACTTCTCTTCTATTCACCAAAAACAGCTTCAGGAACCCCTCAGGGCTTATTTACAATAAACAGTTTAGAATAGATTCATAATAATAAATGTACTGGCCATCGGAAAATCACTTGATTGGTTATCCATTTCATTTTCACGGTACTGGAGGAACACTGTTCAACAACCGATGTTCCAGTATCGCTTACTTTTCGTTGATCCAGTTCACAATCGCACTAGCGTGCCAATGCTTGATCGTACCTTTACAACTGCCGTAGTCCCCTATAAGTGTATTAATTATTGGGAATAGTTTAAAGGGAGCACTGCGTACGTTATATAGAAAGGTACAACCCAATTGAATAGAAATAATTCCTACATTTCTATACGTATTATAAAACAGGAAGGCTAGAAAATGAATTTCCAAATTTGAAACGATTTTTTTTAAACTACGTATCTGTTTTCGCACTTCTGGTCGAAGTATAAATTCAGATATCGTTTGGAAACAGACATGCCGACGTCAAGATGATGCTGTTAAAACCATGTATCGATTTTCATGTTTCTACTCGAAGTGTATATTCAGATATCATTTAGAAACAGACATTCCGATATCTACTATGAGTCGAAATGGTTGCTAAGTCGATACCCACCGTTAGCGCTACGAATTCGACAGCAAAAGGCATCGAATCGACATTCATATGTTTGTTGGGTAGTAATAATTGTATCAAATTGATGGAACTGCCATTTTCAATTCTTTAATTGTCATGCATTTTAGTTTTTGGCCATATTACTTTATTTACTAGTAAGGTAATTATTTCAAATCGAGGCTCCTTTAAAAAATTATTTTTTTCCATTTCACCAAACTGCAATAACTCCAATGTTCTTGGAGAAATTTTCCTTTAGATTACTTCTTGAGAGACGTAGACTCTTGCATTTAATTGAGAAATAAAAGGTCACATCATTCATTGTCATACTCATGAAAGTTTACTGTAATGCAATTTTTGTAAAATATAAGCATAGCTGTAATTGGGAATTTACGAAATTAAAGTAAGCAAATATTTTTAGATTTATGATCTAACTGCTTGTGAATTAGGCGTGAAATTTCAAACTGAATACCAACAATTAAATCACCTGATGAAATAAAAAATTCCATCAAATTACTGCATTCCAGATCTCCGGGCAAAAAATGAGTTTATAACATAATATTATAGAACTAACCCTATAACAAACGTACGTATATCGATCGATTCGATTTCTTTTCGATTGCTGGGATATCGAATCGATGGATTGTTCCATCGAATCGACAGAACGTTTTTTGTAGGGAAGGTCTGCGATCATTATTCTGCAAACCGCATACAATTCGGTTAAGTATTTATTTTATAATTCGTTTTTAAATACTCTGTGAGCAACAATTGAGCGAATTTATCACTAATCTGATGCTAAAGAATATAATTGTACACTCTTTGTTTTGATTACAAATTTGAATTTTATAAACAAACCAAGCGTTTTCGGCCTTTATTTTAGATAATTGTTTCCTAACCCAGCAAACATGAATGTATCTATTCGATGTCTAAACGACTCTGTATAACCTCTCTTCCGACATCGAATACCAGTAACAAATTAGACATGGTGACATCAAGTAGACATCAATCCGATATACGTTTGCACCGCTAAACCGCATCATATCAAGTATATTTGGCATCGAAGCGATACCGTTATAACAGCGTTGAATAGAAAGATAAATTACGATATCAAACATACATAGAGATTCTCCATCGAACAGACGCCTAATTATATATCTAATATGCTTCTAAACGATATCCACTTGCATCCAATAAATAAATAAATTAAAATTGAAAACTCTTACTTCATTGATATAACGTACTGTACATTTAGATGCATATCAATTTGATTTTTGTTACATATTGTTATGTGTAAATTAAATGAGAAGAAATGAAGTGATGTGTCCTGGTATCGATCGTGGGACCCTCCGTCTTCGTGCCTGAAACTCTGTCAAATTGCCACCGTGGATGTATTAGACTTAAAAATTTTTTTGATATTAAACGACCCGGAGATACTTAAAGATATTTTAAAGTGAATAGAACAATACAGGCAAGTACCGCTTTTTTAACCAAAATCACAACTTATTCTTATCACAAATAGTAATGAGTTAGTCAATTTTTTATATAATTGTAACTCCTTAAAATTTTCGTTCCTTCTGAGTTCAAATTAAAGAAAATGTTTTGAGGCCACGACTTAGAAGAAATTAATATATAATTAGATTTTTATAATTATTGTGTTTCATTGAACAAACAGGAATTTTGTGCTCTGTGAAATATTTTTAGCAGTAAGGTATATGTTCCAAGTTATTAATAGGGTCTATATTTTCGAACACGTGATAAAGGAAAATATAATAATTATTATTTAACTACTATTTAATTCGTAACATAATAACTGAAGGTATGATACCAATTGAAATAAGCCCCCAGGGGCTCTATCCTGAAGCTTTCTGTGGTGAATGGAAGAGAAGGGGGGTGGCGTCCCTTGGGCCCCGAACTGTTGTAATTTGGATTATGGATTGTCTTTTTTCATTTATACCATGTTTATCATTTTTTTTAACGCTACTTGCAGTTTTAGAGGATAGCGCTAGGGTTATGCTCTTCAACTACAAGGTCTTAGATTTTGTGTTAGGTAGGCTCGTAGGCTTCATTTACTATCACCTCTTCATTTTCCTCTTCCATCCGTGAGTGCAGCCACTGGTGCTTGTGTCCCGTTTCGTCACATTCCTTGGTAAGTGACTGCATTCACGGAGTAGCTTTTCTGCATCCATGAGCATTGTCACCGACGGTGGTAAGTGACTTTGTTATTGGAGCCACTTTCCTCTCTGACTGCTTCTTCCAGTCCCTTGTATTTAATTTCCTTTTGACGTCAGCGATATGGCCTTTGGTTCCGAAGCAGACGTTAAACCCCTACTAAAATAAATAAACAATTGAAATAAAAGTTAAATAATGATTAAATATAGATTTATTGAGTCCGATTACCACTTTAAGTTTAATTATCTATAATGTGAATCACTGAATTTTAATCGTCTCATTTGCACAGCTTTTGGCACTAGGTGAAAGCTCAAGTTATCAGATATGGGGTTCCGCATTTTACGTAGAAAAATTATTCAGGAATTGATTTTTATTTCTAAACTTTTATTTTACGTACTGGTATCATGGATACCAATTTAAGTAAGAATTAAATAATGATAATTATTATATTTATTTCTTATGTATCCGAAAATGTGGAAACATCCGATAACACTGAATCTACTCTAAAATGGAACATGTTAAATAGCCCATCAACTTTTAATTATTTACGTTAAGTAGAGGATTAACGTCTGCTTCGGAACCAAAGTCCATGTCGCTGACGTCAAAAGGAAGTGAAATACAAGGTACTGGAAGAAGCAGTCAGAAAGGAAAGTGACTCCATGGACAAAGTTACGACGCTCATGGATGCTGAAAAGCTACTCCGTTAATGCTGTCACTTACCGAGGAATGTGACAAAAATGGTCACAAGCACCGGTGGCTGCACTCAAGGATGGAAGAGGGAAATGAAGAGGCGATAGTAAATGAAGCCTACGAGCCTACCTAACACAAAATCTAAGACCTCGTAATTGTAGAGCATAATCCTTGCGCTATCCTCTAAAATTGCATGGAGAGTTAAAACATGACAAAAATAAAATAAACGACACGTGATCCAAATTACAACAGTTTGGGACCCAAGGCTCCACCCCTTCTCTTCCATTCACCAAAGACAGCTTCAGGAACCCCTCGGTGCTTATTTACAATAAGCAGTTTAGAATAGATTCATAACAATAAATGCACTGACCATCGAAAAATCACTTGATTGATTACCCATCTCATTTTCACGGTACTTGAGGAACCCTGTTCAACAACCAATGTTCCAGTATCGCTTACTTTACGTTGATCCAGTGTACAATAGCACTAGTGTGCCAATGTCCCATCGTACCTTTTCAACTCTCGTTTAAAGGGAGCATTACGTACGTTATATAGAAAGGTACGATCCAATCGAATAAAAATAATTTCTACATTTCTATAAATATTAGAAAAAAGGGAGATAAGAGAATTAATTTCCAAATTCGAAACGATTCTTTTAAAACTACGTATCTGTTTTCGTACTTCTGGTCGAAGTATAAATTCAGATATCGTTTGGAAACAGACATGCCAACGCCAAGATGATGATGTTAAATCCATGTATCGGTTTTCGTGTTTCTATCCGAAGTGTAAATTCAGATATCATTTAAAAACAGACATTCCGATATCTACTATTAGTCGAAATGGTAGCTAAGTCGATATTCACCGTTAGCGCTACGAATTCGACAGCAAACGGCATCGAATCGACATTCATATGTTTGTTGGGAAAGTATATAAAAGTTTCTATTATAAGTTCTTCAATTTTATACCTTCACACTAATATTAAATGAATTTATTAAACCTACTTCCTAGTTGACAATCAAAACAAATGGTGTACATTCTTTTTCTTCAGGCTGAAAATGTCTTAAATTAGTAAGTCGGAAGTAAAATAGGTTTTGAAGAGTTTTGATTATAAAAATCTTTAAAAGCATATGAAATATGCTACCAAATTCGATGCGGTTTGCAGCAAAATGATAAGAAACATTAGCCTCGTTGAATAAGGCAATAAAAATATTTGATTGGAGGGGACCTTTAAAAACATATATATAGGTAGAAACGTATATTTCAAACAAAATTTTGAGCGATTTTCAGATTAATGATACTAGAGTCTTAGTACACAGTTCCGTGTGTTTTTACCTGTGGGTAGCCGAAGGTATAGGTAGTTTAGGCTATATATTCATTTAGGCTAGCTAGATGCACCCAGCAAACATATGAATGTCGATTCGATGCCGTTTGCTGTCGAATTCGTAGCGCTAAAAATGGGTATCGACTTAGCAACCATTTCGACTCATAGTAGATATCGGAATGTCTGTTTCTAAATGATATCTGAATTTACACTTCGAGTAGAATCACGAAAACCGATACATGGTTTTAACAGGAGCATCTTGACGTCGGCATGTCTGTTTCCAAACGATATCTGAATTTATACTTCGACCAGAAGTGCGAAAACAGATACGTAGTTTTAAAATAATAGTTTCAAATTTTGAAATTCATTTTCTTCTTATCTTCCTGTTTTATAATACGTAAAGAAATATAGAAATTATTTCTATTCAATTGGATCGTACCTTTCTATAACGTAGTGCTCCCTTTAAAATTAATACACTTATAACTAATAAGGGACTACGGCAGTTGTAAAGGTACGACAAGGCATTGGCACGCTAGTGCGATTGTACAATGGATCAACGTTAAGTAAGCGATACTGGAACATCGGTTGTTGAACAGTGTTCCTCCAGTACCGTGAGAATGAAATGGATAACCAATCAAGTGATTTTTTGATGGCCAGTGCATTTATTGTTCTGAATCTATTCTAAACTGCTTATTATAAATAAGCCTCGAGGGGTTCCTGAACCTGTCTTTGGTGAATAGAAGAAAGTGGGGTGGCGTCCCTTGGGACCCAAATTGTTGTAATTTGGATTATGTATTGTCTATTTTATGTTTATCAAGTTTTTAGTGTTTTTAACTCTTCATGCAGTTTAAGAGGATATCGCTAGGGTTATGCTCTACAATTACGTATGAAGTCTTAGATTTTGTGTTAGGTAGGCTCGTAGACTTCATTTACTATTACCTCTACATTTCCCTCTTCCATCCATGAGTGCAGCCACCGGTGCTTGTGACCATTTCTGTCACATTCCTCGGTAAGTGACCGCATTCACGGAGTAGCTTTTCAGCATTCATGAGCGTCGTGACTTCGTCCATGGAGCCACTTTCCATTCTCACTGCTTCTTCAAGTCCCTTGTATTTCATTTCCTTTTGACGTCAGCGACATGGCCTTTGGTTCCGAAGCAGACGTTAAACCTCTACTAAACGTAAATAATTAAAAGTTGATGGGCTATTTAACATGTTTCATTTTAGAGTAAATTCTGTGTTATCAGACGGTTCCACATTTTTCGAATATGTAATAAATAAATAATAATAATTATCATTATTCAATTCTTACTTAAATTGGCATCCATGATACCAGTACGTAAAATACAAGTTTAGAAATAAAATCAATATCTAAATAATTTTTCTACGTAAAATGCGGAACCCCATATCCGATAACTTGAGCTTTCACCATAGTGCTAAAAGCTGCAAATGAGAAGATTGAAATTCAGTAATTCACATTATAGATAATTAAACTTAAAGTGGTTATCGGACTCAATAAATCTATATATAATAATCATTATTTAACTTTTATTTCATTTGATTTCATACCTTCAGCTATTATGTTTCTAATTAAATAGTAATTAAATGATAATTGTTATATTTTCCTTTATCACGTGTTCGAAAATATACACCCTATTAATAACTTGGAACATATACCCTAATGCTAAAAATATTTCACAGAGCACAAAATTCCTGTTTGTTCAATGAAACTCAATAATTATAAAAATCTAATTATCTATTAATTTTAATTAATGCATCACAGAGCTTTCATCTGTATTCTAAGTCGTGGCCTCAAAACATTTTCTTTAATTTGAACTCATAGAGAACGAAATTTTTAAGGAGTTACAATTATATAAAAATTTGACCAACTCATTACTATTTGAAATAAGAATAAGTTGTGATTTTGGTTATAAAAGTGGTGCTTGTCTGTATTGTTCTATTCACTTTAAAATTTCATTAAGTATCTCCGGGTCGGTTAATATAAAAAAAAATTCTAGTTAAATGCATCCACGGTGGCAAAGAGGCAGAGCTGCTGGCACGAGGACGGATAGACACACGAACGATACCCGGACACATCACTTCATTTCTTCCCATTTAATTTATATATAATAATATGTAGCATAAATCAAATTGATATGCACCTAAACGTACAGTACGTTATATCAATGAAGTAAGAGTTTTCAATTTTTATTTATTTATTGGATGCAAGTGGATATCGTTTCGAAGCCTATTAGATACATAATTAGGCGTATGTTCGATGCAGAATCCCTATTTATGTTAGATGTCGTAATTTACCTTTCTATTCAACGCTGTTTTAACCAAGGTATATTTGTTAGAATTAGGTTAAATTACAGTGGGTTAACAACGTTAAGACATAGAGATTGATCTAGGGTATCCTAGAACTATGTCTAGGATACCCTAGACATAGATATTGAAATTCCTTTAAAGCTAGATGTATTGCAAGAAACTCTTTTTAGTCGTGGAGTACCTTTTTTGAGTAGAATTTAATGATTTACTGAAATATGCTATGGGTCTTAATGTTTTGCTTTTGGTCGAATCTGGTTGTAGCAGTGCTGCGCCAACTCCGGTATTTGAGCTGTCAGTAAATAAATAAAATGGTCTGGAATAATTTGGATGAACTAAAACCGTATCTGATGTCAAAATATTTGAAGTTGTTTTACATCTGTTGGTCTAGATGCTTCTCTAAGTTTTTCGTTTTGGATACAGTAGTGATTCGATGTCCAAGAAAATTAATTTCGTGTTTAAAGAATTCACACTTCTCTAATTTTAATCTCAAATGAGCGTCACGTAAACTCATTAGCACTCGGCCAATATCATTTAAATGTTGTTCATATGATCGACTAAAAATTAGGATGTCATCAATAAATACGAAACATAGTTTCCCTAATACTCTATTTAACGCTTTTGTCATAATTGCTTGAAATACTTTTGGACTATTGACATAACCGAAGGGTAACCTTCGGAACTGCCACTTCTTACCATTTACCGCAAATGCTGTAAGTTTTTTAGATTCTTCGGAGAGTTCCACCTGGTGAAATGCGCTCCTCAGATCTAAACTAGAAAATATCTTTGACCCACCTAATGATCCTAACATATCGTCTACTCTAGGTAAAGGAAATCCTTGTATATGGACACACTTATTTAATGATCTGAAATCTATTACGGGTCGTATTTCCCCATTCTTTTTATGAACCACGATAACGGGAAAATTGAATTCGGAAAGACCCTATATTAGGGTCTTTCAATTTAATTGTGTGTGTACATATACTAGTAGTCCCGATTGGTTCGTCATTGATCGTTATTACGTCTCTAAAATTATTTAGTAACTGCGTCATTTTGTCTTCATACTCTGACATTCCACATGATATGTCAGCATTAACTAACCTTCTCAGTGCTGATGGCACTGTCTGAGAATTGTTTTCTACATCAGCACTTAATGTGATATCACGGCTTCTATCAGCACTTCCGTCACGTGATATTTTACACTTTATCTCTCGGTTGCCATGCGATGCAACTAATGGCTCTCCATTAATTCCAACTGCATGTACCTTTGACTTTTCATAAATTAGATCAGGGGTAACGTTTCGTTCAAATGGCTTTGTTTTTTCGTCACTCAACACGTTTCCTAATCTAGATTTATGAGTCCTATTATTTAAACACTCCGATATAGTCGCTATATTTACTTCGACTTGCTCTTCGTACGTCTGGAGGTTTCCAATTATCATATTGTCCTTTAATATGATATCACTATCAGTCGGATTCATTACGAAAACTGGGCATATTGACACTTGATCTCCTTCTTTTTTAATGTCTTCGATTTTTATTAGTGTTTCGGCTAGCACTAAACCCGTACTGAAACTTCTTTTAGCTATAATATAACTTCCTGCTTCGTTGTTTTTAACAAAACCATACAATATTTGTACGCTATTTGCCTCAACGACTTGGCTATTTATATGAACATTTCCGTTCTTCGTTTTATTCTTTTTCCTAGACTTCGTTTTTATGTCGGATTTCATAACCTCTGTTTGCCCTTTCTGTTTTAATTGAGGTTTAACCCTTACTTTCGCAATACTACTGCGGCTGTTTGTTCGTTCGTTTATTTGTCTTATCAACGTTCTTCGTTTTGTCCTATTAGAAGTAAGGACTAACTCTGCTATTAAACAATCTGTGCTTAATAGTTCTTTAGTAGCTATTCTACGTTTTTCCATAAACGGAATTTTTTCTTCACCTAATTTCAATATTTTCTTATCAAAATCAATTTGCGCGTTCGTTAACACGTCCCTTCCTAATATTACGTCATAGGGTAGACTGTTGTTATCGATCAGTAAAGCGTTTACTCTTTGCTTATTTGATTTTGACACTAATTCAAAATTTATTTCACCTTTTACTTCGGAACGTCCGTTTATGCCTTTAATAGTTACGTCCGATTTCATTATGTCCTCGTGACTCGCCTTGTAATTAAAATTACGACTGTTTACAATTGTTCTCTCACTTCCTGAATCTATTAAAGCTTCCCAATCAAATTCTTTACTATGTAAAATTATCGTTGGCTTAGAAGTCCCTTTTGTCGTATAATGACAGTCCGTCAATCCGCTTAATTCATCCTTATTTTTTACTAATTGAACTGTTATATACGTTTCGCTCGTTATTTTATCCTCAACGCTTAACTCTTCTTCTTTTAATAAATCGAACTTATTTTTACATTCACAATGATTTTTTGTATTAAGTGACGAATTATTTTTACCATTGAATTTAACGTGCACCGGATCTAATTTATTCATGTTCAATTCACATGCGTACACGGAGTTACCGACCGTTTTCACGTGAACCGTACCTTGTTTTTTACTTGTGTTCGTATTCACATGTGCTTTCGAAAATCCTTGCTCTGGCCTCTATTAAAAGGTTGTTGAGCACGGCATTCTCTCCCTATATGTCCTAATTTATTGCAACGGTAGCACTTAATTGTATCACTGTTACTGTGGGGGGTAGGGGTAGGGTGGTTGGTATTAGTGTTTTGTACATATGTTCTGCCTGTGTGATTGTATTTGAATCTGCTTCTGCGTGCATACCTACCTGCTGTTCCTCTGTTTCTTGCATCATATGCGTAATATGCTTCTGTATCTTCCTGCGTATCCTCGTGATAATTGCCTTGATTCTCACCATCAGTTTTTTCTATCAAAAAAGTTTCTGTGTCATTGAAATTCTTCTTTGGTATTAGGATTTTTTTGTCATGTGGCAAAGATCTTATTTCCTTTGTTGTAGCGGACAGTAAATTAGCTGTTGTCTCGAAAGGACCTTCAATGACTCCTTTGATGATACTGGGGTTGATCTGTGGACCCAATATTGTTAAATACATTGATGTATTCATAAGATCTTTTGCGTGCTTTTTCAATCTGCGTGTGAATGATGCATCGCTTTCAGTTGCCGTCCTTATTGGAAATTGGGCGTTCATTGTGTCGTCATTTAAAATATACTCTGTGACCTCGCCAATTTTTTCCAATGTTTTTAATATATCACTGGCAGCTGTAGTTTCATCTTTCAATTTATTAGTGTATAATTCATGACATACACTGTAGATATCCTTGCTGTCTTTCTGCACATATATGTCTTCTAGTACCGTGCATATTTCTTGGTATGTGCTATCTTTAAATGTTTTACCGTTAACAACGTTATTAACAGTAATTTGAAAATCTCCTAGCTTGCAATCAGCGCTTCTGAAAA
Organism: Caprella mutica; assembly: GCA_947561585.1. Taxonomy (NCBI): domain Eukaryota; kingdom Metazoa; phylum Arthropoda; class Malacostraca; order Amphipoda; family Caprellidae; genus Caprella; species Caprella mutica. Next base: position 439,595 of record CANNZV010000187.1, read on the forward strand.
GTATCTTCTTCTTTTCTGTGTCGTCCTTATCCCCTAAGCTAGATATATGATTATTTAATAGACTTAGATGTTGTTTAAAAGTGTTCTTTTCCTCGAAAGCTGGATCTTCTGGCCTCCTTCTTCCTCTGAATATCGGCAACGAATCAGAATTAATTATTGTCGTACTCCTGCTCTTAATTATCTCTTGGAGTTGAGCTTGTGTTAATTCAACCGACATTTTTTCTGTGTTTGTTTGTTTCTCTTTCCTATGTGTGTTCTCTTTCTGTTCTATGTGTGTTTCTTTGGGGGTTGTTTTGGGGGGTGTTTTGGGGGTGTAATGTTCTGTTTAGTCTTCTGTATTCTCGGTTTAGTCTTTCTTCCAGATCTAAGTTCTACAGATTCAGAATTTATCGCTTCGTCTTCTGAAGTTGGCATGTGTTTTCAATCCTAATGAAATGTTATTGTGTACTTAAACAAGTGTAGTGCACGTGTAATCACAAATTACGAAAAAGAAAAAAAACAATATCCTAAAAAATAATCATTCAAATATAAAAAATAATCATTCAAATATAATAATAATTATTCAAATATAAAAATTAATCATTCAAATATAAAAAAAAATTATTCAAATATAGAGCAATATTTGTTAAATCAATAAAAATAAAATATTTATACCTGTCAATTATAAACAACACTCAAAGAAATGCATGCACACATACATCCTATAATTATAACTGCTGCAATAATGATTAATTAATTTCTTTTCGACTGACCTTCTGCTTATTGCTTATTCACACAACAACAACAACTTTTGACTAAACAGAACATATTATTTCACCACTGGACTCAGCTCTAATAATAAGCTCTGATCGCTTCAAAAATGAGACTGAAAAAGCAAGGATGACATTACACTATTGTAAGGTATACTCAACTTCCGGTTCCATGTACAGTGGGTCCCGCTTATCAGGTTTTGTCGTTGATTTTTGCTCTGATGTTAACTGTTATGACGTTAACTGTTAACTGAATGTTCACTGAACGTTGTGCACTGACTGCACTGTATGTTAACTGAATGTTAAATATTCACTGAATGTTGAATGTTCACTGAACGTTGAATATTCACTGAATGTTGAATATTCACTGAATGTAGCAGTTTGAATAAATACTTTTCAGATGTAGTATTTAAACAAATTAGACTCTCAATTTCTGGTTGATTTACGGCTTTTTTGCATGTTGTTTATAATCGAATGTTTTTCATCACCATTCGCCAACGTGCAATCCTTTACCCTTGTCGCTTCCTCCCTCCGTGCTTTCCAGTATTTTCCAGAATTTTCCAGAATTTCCAGAATTTTTTTTTTTTCAGACTGGTTAGTCTCACTGATTGTCTCTGCTCATTCAAATTTCAAATTAGGCCATCTGTACTCTCCTTATCCTTCCGATAATTTTCGAGATGCCGTTTGCTTGACCTTGAGTTGAATAATCTTTATACTTTATCACAAAAACTGAACACCTTAATTGAATCGTACCTTCATATAGGGTCGCAAAACCCGGTCTTGCTGTAATCAAATACTCTCCAATCAGATGGTTAACTTAGTTTTTGGTAAACTACAAAGCTTTCAATCTTTTACTTTAGTAATTGAATTTCCGCACATTAAATTCGAATTACTTAATCACGCACCATACGGCCACCAATGTGACGTTATCTGTTATTCCTTATAACGTTTCACTCTATGGGTTACGTGTGATAGGATCCTACTCTGTTTACTATTTTCAGATTCCTTTTTCTCAATATATCTCTTTCTACTAAATACTCATGGTACCATGCCCTAGAACCACCTTGCCAATATAGTTCAGACCTCAGGCCTCTGGTCCAAGCTTAACTGTATTTAGGGTAATAAGTTAATGTAATTAACACTTAAAGAGAATATATTCATTAGTCAAGCAATGGTTATTACAAAGTGTATCTTCACTAGAACGCTCACAAGTTAATGTCTCAATAACTAAGACTGGAGATAAGGTGTGTATCTCGCGAGAGCAGATCGGTAACTAACTTGAATGTTACTTACTTACAATCATATAGGTTCGTGATAGCAGTAATCCATACACAATAGCTGTGTTTGCGTTACTACAATGCTATTCCAGGAAAAGAAGATTTAGTATGTAAACTAAATAAATCTATGTATGGGTTAAAACAATCACCCAAATGTTGGAATGATGCTTTGGATGCATATCTTAAATCCTTAGGATTTATTCAGTCCTCTTGTGACTCATGTATTTATGTTAAAGTAATCAATAACTCACCATGCTTCATTTCTGTGTATGTAGATGATATTATTGTAGCATGTAAGAACTATGATGACCTGACTAAAATCAAGACTGATTTAAGTGCTAAATTTGAGATGAAATACTTAGGAAAATTATCCTATTTTTTAGGCATAAAAGTCGTACAAGATGAAAATAAAATATCATTAAATCAATCTTCATTTGTCAACGAGTTATTAGATAGATTTGAATTCAATAATTGTAAACCTGTTTCAACCCCTGCTGATGTTAATTCTCATTTGGAACCAACTACTGATGATTGTGAACTAGTAGATAAAACTAAATATCAGTCAGCTGTAGGTGCCTTACTGTATCTATCTACTAAAACTAGACCGGACATAACTTATGCAGTGGGAAATGTCTCTAAATTTTGTTCCAATCCAAACACTAAGCACTGGTCTGCAATTAAGAGAATATTTAGATACCTAAAGGGCACACCTGATCTTGGCATTACCTATGGTAATGAAGATTCTGAGTTGATAGGTTATTCTGATGCCGACTGGGCAGGTAACAGAGTTGATAGGAAAAGTACTTCTGGCCAATGCTTTCTGTTAAATAATTCCATTATTTCTTGGCGCTCTGTGGAACAGTCATGTGTTGCTTTATCAACGGCTGAAGCTGAATATGTTTCCCTCTCTGGTGCCTCCCAAGAAGCTGTATTTCTAAATAAATTACTATTAGATCTTAAAGTACCTAATAAGAATCCTATAGTTTTGTTTGAGGATAATCAGTCAGCTATTTGTATTGCTAAAAATGCTAAAAATCATCCTAGATCGAAACACATTGATATTAAATTTCATTACATTAGAGATCTTGTTGCTTCAAACTCAATTAAATTTGTGTATTGCCCCAGTGAAACTATGCTTGCTGACATATTCACTAAACCGTTGCCTACTGATAGATTTACCAAATTAGTTGAATTAATAGGCATGAAAAATATATAATGTCGTGTGAGGAGGAGTGTTGGAATTTTAGTTTAAATGTATTACACACTCTTTATATGTTTAATGTTAACTTCCTGTGAGACTAGCTCAGCTATATTAATTACCTATTGTTTAACAAACAATGTATTACTTTTATGAGAAACGGATTTAAGGTTTAAAGTCCATTACAAGTTCCGGTGAGTGTTAAATATTACCGCAGGTCAATTCTTAAGCGAGTCGGTTCTTTACATTACTCAGTAAGAGATGTGTTCCACTCATCTCTCCAAAAGACTTCTATCTGTATAACATATTACTCTTTAAATAAACTCTATGTCTTAACGTTGTTAACCCACTGTAATTTAACCTAATTCTAACAAATATACCTTGGTTAAAACAGCGTTGAATAGAAAGGTAAATTACGACATCTAACATACATAGGGATTCTGCATCGAACATACGCCTAATTATGTATCTAATAGGCTTCGAAACGATATCCACTTGCATCCAATAAATAAATAAAAATTGAAAACTCTTACTTCATTGATATAACGTACTGTACGTTTAGGTGCATATCAATTTGATTTATGCTACATATTATTATATATAAATTAAATGGGAAGAAATGAAGTGATGTGTCCGGGTATCGTTCGTGTGTCTATCCGTCCTCGTGCCAGCAGCTCTGCCTCTTTGCCACCGTGGATGCATTTAACTAGAATTTTTGATATATTAAGTACATTGGAAAAAATTGGCGAGGTCACAGAGTATATTTTAAATGACGACACAATGAACGCCCAATTTCCAATAAGGACGGCAACTGAAAGCGATGCATCATTCACACGCAGATTGAAAAAGCACGCAAAAGATCTTATGAATACATCAATGTATTTAACAATATTGGGTCCACAGATCAACCCCAGTATCATCAAAGGAGTCATTGAAGGTCCTTTCAAGACAACAGCTAATTTACTGTCCGCTACAACAAAGGAAATAAGATCTTTGCCACATGACAAAAAATCCTAATACCAAAGAAGAATTTCAATGACACAGAAACTTTTTTGATAGAAAAAACTGATGGTGAGAATCAAGGCAATTATCACGAGGATACGCAGGAAGATACAGAAGCATATTACGCATATGATGCAAGAAACAGAGGAACAGCAGGTAGGTATGCACGCAGAAGCAGATTCAAATACAATCACACAGGCAGAACATATGTACAAAACACTAATACCAACCACCCTACCCCTACCCCCCACAGTAACAGTGATACAATTAAGTGCTACCGTTGCAATAAATTAGGACATATAGGGAGAGAATGCCGTGCTCAACAACCTTTTAATAGAGGCCAGAGCAAGGATTTTCGAAAGCACATGTGAATACGAACACAAGTAAAAAACAAGGTACGGTTCACGTGAAAACGGTCGGTAACTCCGTGTACGCATGTGAATTGAACATGAATAAATTAGATCCGGTGCACGTTAAATTCAATGGTAAAAATAATTCGTCACTCAATACAAAAAATCATTGTGAATGTAAAAATAAGTTCGATTTATTAAAAGAAGAAGAGTTAAGCGTTGAGGATAAAAAACGAGCGAAACGTATATAACAGTTCAATTAGTAAAAAATAAGGATGAATTAAGCGGATTGACGGACTGTCATTATACGATAAAAGGGACTTCTAAGCCAACGATAATTTTACATAGTAAAGAATTTGATTGGGAAGCTTTAATAGATTCAGGAAGTGAGAGAACAATTGTAAACAGTCGTAATTTTAATTACAAGGCGAGTCACGAGGACATAATGAAATCGGACGTAACTATTAAAGGCATAAACGGACGTTCCGAAGTAAAAGGTGAAATAAATTTTGAATTAGTGTCAAAATCAAATAAGCAAAGAGTAAACGCTTTACTGATCGATAACAACAGTCTACCCTATGACGTAATATTAGGAAGGGACGTGTTAACGAACGCGCAAATTGATTTTGATAAGAAAATATTGAAATTAGGTGAAGAAAAAATTCCGTTTATGGAAAAACGTAGAATAGCTACTAAAGAACTATTAAGCACAGATTGTTTAATAGCAGAGTTAGTCCTTACTTCTAATAGGTCAAAACGAAGAACGTTGATAAGACAAATAAACGAACGAACAAACAGCCGCAGTAGTATTGCGAAAGTAAGGGTTAAACCTCAATTAAAACAGAAAGGGCAAACAGAGGTTATGAAATCCGACATAAAAACGAAGTCTAGGAAAAAGAATAAAACGAAGAACGGAAATGTTCATATAAATAGCCAAGTCGTTGAGGCAAATAGCGTACAAATATTGTATGGTTTTGTTAAAAACAACGAAGCAGGAAGTTATATTATAGCTAAAAGAAGTTTCAGTACGGGTTTAGTGCTAGCCGAAACACTAATAAAAATCGAAGACATTAAAAAAGAAGGAGATCAAGTGTCAATATGCCCAGTTTTCGTAATGAATCCGACTGATAGTGATATCATATTAAAGGACAATATGATAATTGGAAACCTCCAGACGTACGAAGAGCAAGTCGAAGTAAATATAGCGACTATATCGGAGTGTTTAAATAATAGGACTCATAAATCTAGATTAGGAAACGTGTTGAGTGACGAAAAAACAAAGCCATTTGAACGAAACGTTACCCCTGATCTAATTTATGAAAAGTCAAAGGTACATGCAGTTGGAATTAATGGAGAGCCATTAGTTGCATCGCATGGCAACCGAGAGATAAAGTGTAAAATATCACGTGACGGAAGTGCTGATAGAAGCCGTGATATCACATTAAGTGCTGATGTAGAAAATAATTCTCAGACAGTGCCATCAGCACTGAGAAGGTTAGTTAATGCTGACATATCATGTGGAATGTCAGAGTATGAAGACAAAATGACGCAGTTACTAAATAATTTTAGAGACGTAATAACGATCAATGACGAACCAATCGGGACTACTAGTATATGTACACACACAATTAAATTGAAAGACCCTAATATAGGGTCTTTCCGAATTCAATTTTCCCGTTATCGTGGTTCATAAAAAGAATGGGGAAATACGACCCGTAATAGATTTCAGATCATTAAATAAGTGTGTCCATATACAAGGATTTCCTTTACCTAGAGTAGACGATATGTTAGGATCATTAGGTGGGTCAAAGATATTTTCTAGTTTAGATCTGAGGAGCGCATTTCACCAGGTGGAACTCTCCGAAGAATCTAAAAAACTTACAGCATTTGCGGTAAATGGTAAGAAGTGGCAGTTCCGAAGGTTACCCTTCGGTTATGTCAATAGTCCAAAAGTATTTCAAGCAATTATGACAAAAGCGTTAAATAGAGTATTAGGGAAACTATGTTTCGTATTTATTGATGACATCCTAATTTTTAGTCGATCATATGAACAACATTTAAATGATATTGGCCGAGTGCTAATGAGTTTACGTGACGCTCATTTGAGATTAAAATTAGAGAAGTGTGAATTCTTTAAACACGAAATTAATTTTCTTGGACATCGAGTCACTACTGTATCCAAAACGAAAAACTTAGAGAAGCATCTAGACCAGGGGTGGGCACACATTGTGTTTTTCAGTGCTGAAAGATGGAATCTCAGTGCCAATTTTCTTTTCGTTTTCTAAATTGCTGGGGATACTGAATAATTATATAATGAGGTGGTATATTTAATTGAAGTACGAACATTTACAACGGTACATATTTTGAGCATAAATATTTGTAGTTGATTTATCATTTGCATTAAAACGAATTATTATATGATATATAAAAAAAATTCTTCATGTGAAAATATCACAATAAAAACAAAAATAAGCTATCTTGCATAAGTAATAATAAGTAACTCATAAATTCACAGGATAAATTACTTACCTAACTTATTAAAAATGGGAATGAAAAATGATTGCATAAATATTTTCCACAGTGTTTGAATGTCCCTAGACAAGCGTATGAAAGATGTAAATTTACCTGATCTTGATAAAAAGAGATAGAGGTAAATAAATTAAACACCGGCACTATTGTAACAATAAACAAAAAAATCCTCATTAAGGGATAAAATTTACTATCAAAGTATCAAGGTCATTCATTACAAATATACTGTTCTTCAATTAGTTGACCATGCACTTCTATATTATCCTTTTAATTTATAGAGCAGTCAGGGCTAAAAATTCTTAATTTTCTTTGGAAAAAAATAAAGCACCGTTTCCCGGGTGGGCAGTGGTGTCGTTTTGAGTGCCAAAATAGCACTGAGTGCTGCATTTGCCCACCCCTGATCTAGACCAACAGATGTAAAACAACTTCAGCGATTTTTAGGGCTTGCGAATTATTTTCGTAAGTTCGTACCTAAATTTAGTCAGAAAGCCGACCCATTATATAGACTATTAAGGAAGGACACTAAATTTGACTGGACTGACGAATGTGAGGCTAGCTTCACTAGTCTCAAAAATATTTTGACATCAGATACGGTTTTAGTTCATCCAAATTATTCCAGACCATTTTATTTATTTACTGACAGCTCAAATACCGGAGTTGGCGCAGCACTGCTACAACCAGATTCGACCAAAAGCAAAACATTAAGACCCATAGCATATTTCAGTAAATCATTAAATTCTATTCAAAAAAGGTACTCCACGACTAAACAAGAGTTTCTTGCAATACATCTAGCTTTAAAGGAATTTCAATATCTATGTCTAGGGTATCCTATAACCATTTTAACTGATCACAAACCCTTATGCGCATTTTTTGGTAATAAACTTCCATTAGACTCGGCGTTAGCCAGGTGGGCCATTGAGGCAAGCACATATGACTGCACCATCAAGTATTTTGAGGGTAAACGCAATGTAGTAGCAGATACTCTTAGTAGATTAACTCCTTTAACGGAAGAAACAATAGATGAATGTGAACTTTTAACACCATCTAATGAAAGTTTTAGCTCAATTGAAAGTTTTACAGCAACCACAAGATCGAGGGCTAAGCTAAATGTACCACAAATTATTAACAACAATGACAGTGAATCAGAAACAGACTCAGAAAACGAACAAGAATCAGATCCATCTAAATTGTATAAAATCAACAAAGAAAAACCATTTCTGAATTACATACCTAAACACGAAGACATAACATGTACTTTAAACAGACTAAAGATTGCACAGTCAAACGACTTTGCTTGTAAGGAAATAATGGACATATTAAATAAAAAACAAATAGGAACATCTAGGAACATAGCTGAAATTTTCATATTAGACGGAATATTATATCGTCATCGGAAAATAGATACTAGGGCAGTCAGTATTGTTAATTATGTTATACCAAATGAAATGATCAATTTAGTAATTAATTCAATACATTTTAACACTCATTGTGGCTTAGCTCATACGCTATTTAAATTTCGACTAAAATATTATCATTTTCAAGAAAGATCGGTCATTGAATCTTTTATTAAAAGATGTGACGTTTGCAAAATCCTTAAAGGAAGTCTAGATACACCAATTAAATTAATGTCTGCCCCAGTAGCTAATACACCATTTGAAACAGTTTCATTTGACTTTATAGGACCTTTTATTACAACTGACACGAACAACAAATACATTTTATCCATAACATGTATGTTGACAAGATATAATGAATTACACGCAGTAGCTGACAAATCAACTAACACAGTAATTGATTGTCTAAGTAAAACATTTAGTCGTTGTGGATATCCCAAAACGTTAATGTCAGATTGTGCGAAAGAATTCAAGTCTAACGCAATTAGAACTTTCAGTGAAATACATCAGATATATAAATGTGAGATATTACCATACTCAGCATATTCCAATGGAATTTGTGAACGTAATAACCAGAGAATTAACAAATTATTAAGATTCTATGTAGCCACAGTAAATCACAATAATTGGGACATGTTTCTCGATATTGTCCAAAACACAATCAACAATCAATTAAATTTGTCCTTGAAAGATACACCTTCATTTGCTCTTTTCGGTCGTGATACATCACCAAATATTCAAGCAGAAAATTTGGATAACATTTACAATTTAGATACATCAGAATCAATAGTCAAAGTTAAGGCCAGACAAGCTATATTTATTCAAGATCAGATTAGAGCTAAAATAATTAATCAATCAAACAAACGCATAATTTACCACAATAAGACACGAAAAGACAAAATTATACAGGTAGGTGATCGAGTATTAATTAGAAATCATCAAAAAACACATAAATTACAATTAAATTGGATAGGACCAGGTACAGTATTACAAGTGAAAAAAAACAAAGCTATAATTAAATTAGGACATCAAACGATAACAAGTAACATAAATTACCTAACTAAGTTGGAAAAATTCACAACCAATTAATTAAATAATTTCATTAACATCATTAAACAGGAAATCAAATTATGAGAAATTTGAATATAAACATCAAATAGGTAGCCCAAAAAAGGAACACATAACACGAAGTAACATGAGTAACATGTAACATGAAGTACACGAACACATGACATATAACACGGTTACATGCAAAGATTCAGAGAAATGTTTACATTTTTTTGCTTACGCAAGTCAAACAAACACATCATACAACTCATTGTTCAAAATACAATATTCCCTTTGCTCAGTAAGAGAATTATTGTACATGTAAAATAATTGTATGTATTTAATTTAAGTTGATGGGATGAATTATGAATTTTATTAATATAAAATTTCATATAATAATTTTAAGAGGATTAATTTTTTTGTGTGCATGTTAATTTTAAATTTTGTGTTTAAATGTTGGTATAACGAATAAGATGAATTATACTTTGTAAATGTAGTAGTAAAATTGTTTGAAATCAGAATGAAAATTTGAGAAAAAAAAAATATATATATATTCAAAATTAGGATGAAATACTGAAATAACTTAAAATCAAAAATGATTAATTCAAAATGAGACTGAAATCTGATAAAATAACTAAAAAAAGACCAGGGGCCATGATCTAACAGTATCGTTTTGATTTCAGTGAACGTGAGGCAGCGAGGACACAGCCATCCACACAGCCGACAGACCCTCAGCCATATACAGCCAGTGACTGACTCTCAGCCACTCACAGCCGGTTGACACACAGAACTGTAAATCAAGGTCGTGAGAAGGGATCAGCTGACGCAATGGGACAAACTCAAAGCAACTTTGACCTGAACTCGCTAGTGGAGTTGATCCAGAAGTCAACTTCAATGAACAAGGCTCATTTAGAGCAAACCATTAAAACCATGGGGTCTACAAAATATGACCTAATACCGGATTTGTTTAGCGACATTTTGGTGTTAATCCTAACACTGCTGGTTGTGATAATTCTGGTGTGTGGGTACAATCAATCCAGAAAGATGAAGTCCGATGAGGATATGAGGATGTATGAAATGCGGAATTTGAGGTCTATAATGGCGACAGAAGCCTTTAATCAAATTAAAAGAGGGTCCCCTTTAGAACAGGGGAACTAAGTGGAACAGTAAATATATTTAACGATCAGGCTATAAACATTCAGACGACAAAATTTATAGTAATGCCTTATAAAAAACAAAAACCAAAAAGCAAAATTACCAGAACAAGATCTAGCAGTATTTAAGAAAAAAAAAAATTTTCAAACTAAATTTGACCATTATTTTAAGTTGTTTTTTTTAATTTTAAGTTAAGGGTAATTTTAAGTGAAAATTAACAATAATCGTTTTTCAATTGAATTTAATTTTAAGTTTAATTTTTTTTCGGTGTTAATTTTAATGTTTAATTTTAAGGATTAAGACTGTCTCAAAATTTGATAATGATGATCAAAATTCATATAAATTCAGATAAGAATATAAATTAATTAAAAAGTCATAAAATACGATATATCATAACATATGATAAATTAAAATGAAAAATTACTTTTATCAATAAAGAAGGAATTTTATTAAAATAAAACTTAACTAAGTTAAATAAAATATATTTTTATAAATGAAAAAATTTTTTGGATTATAAAATTTTGTTTTTAAATGTAAATGCAGTAACAAACTTGTGTAATGTATTGGAGTGATCAGAGGTCTCTGATGATATTTAGAATAATATTCTAAATATTAGGAGGGGAGGGGTGAGATCTCAAATAGATTAGGCAAGTTATTACATTTATAAAATAAAAAAGTTGTTACATTTTGAACTGAGACATATTAGGTAGGAATAACTTAGATTATTTTAGGAATAAATAAAAATATTGTTAAAGCAAAATTAAGATTGTATAGGTAAGATAAAAAATTTAAGAAAGTTTGGTGAATGCACATTAGTCTGACATATTTCTAGAACGAATTAAAACTCATATTTTTCAATTTTCTAATAATGTATTTATTACCGGTTCGAGAAATTTCAAGAGATCCAAAACACATGTTTCCACTAACAGCGTGAGCGTCTGAACATTGTTCAATATAGAGTAACAATGGGTAGACAAACCAGCTGGCAGTTTTGGAAAAATGTGAATTGTAACTTTGAAATTTTCGGAAGGGGGGAGCGATGTAGTAACGCAAACACAGCTATTGTGTATGCATTACTGCTATCACGAACCTATATGATTGTAAGTAAGTAACATTCAAGTAAGTTACCGATCTGCTCTCGCGAGATACACACCTTATCTCCAGTCTTAGTTATTGAGACATTAACTTGTGAGCGTTCTAGTGAAGATACACTTTGTAATAACCATTGCTTGACTAATGAATATATTCTCTTTAAGTGTTAATTACATTAACTTATTACCCTAAATACAGTTAAGCTTGGACCAGAGGCCTGAGGTCTGAACTATATTGGCAAGGTGGTTCTAGGGCATGGTACCATGAGTATTTAGTAGAAAGAGATATATTGAGAAAAAGGAATCTGAAAATAGTAAACAGAGTAGGATCCTATCACACGTAACCCATAGAGTGAAACGTTATAAGGAATAACAGATAACGTCACATTTTATGATATTTTATTGATATTTATTATTTTTTATTGATATTTTTATTGATATTTTATTTTCGTCTTGTACGACTTTTATGCCTAAGAAATAGGATAATTTTCCTAAGTATTTCATCTCAAATTTAGCACTTAAATCAGTCTTGATTTTAGTCAGGTCATCATAGTTCTTACATGCTACAATAATATCCTCTACATACACAGAAATGAAGCATGGTGAGTTATTGATTACTTTAACATAAATACATGAGTCACAAGATGCATCCAAAGCATCATTCCAACATTTGGGTGATTGTTTTAACCCATACATAGATTTATTTAGTTTACATACTAAATCTTCTTTTCCTGGAATAGCATAGCCAGGAGGCTGTCTAATATAAACGTTTTCTTTAAGATCCCCATTTAAAAAAGCTGAATTGACATCCAAATGATGTACAAATAATTTTTGTTAAGTAGCTAAAGATAACATGGTTCGCACCGATTCGAATCTAACTACAGGAGCAAAAATTTCATCATAGTCGATTCCAGGTCTCTGTAAAAAACCCTGAGCGACTAATCTAGCTTTATATGAAGACACTCTACCATCAGATCCTTTTTTCTTTTTAAACACCCATTTAGAGTTAATGATGTTTAAGTCTGAGGTAGGTTTTACGAGTTCAAAAACTTTATGTTTCTCAAAAGCATTTAATTCCCTCTCCATGGCATGTTTCCATTTAGAGGATTCAGAACCGCTATTAAGAGCCTCAGATACCGACCTAGGTTCGATATTGATATTCCCATTTACTAATAAACCCTCCTCCTCAAACTTATCATGGCTATACTCCCAACTACCGTATCTAACAGGAGCTCGACGAATTCTAGACGATCGTCTAAGATCCTCATCAGGACTGATAGCTGGTACAGGTTGCGCCTCAGGGAGGATTATTGGAGGATTATTTTCAGGACTTTGATTCTCAGGCCCTGCATGTTCTGAATCTTCTGAAGGGAACACCAGTGGAGAGGTAGGGGTCTCAATCAGTTGAGGGTTCTCAATCTTAGATGAAACTGATTCATCAAAGATTACATTCCTGGAAAAGAAGATTCTTTTAGATTCAACATCATACATCTTATACCCTTTAGTAACAGTGCCATAACCAAGAAACAGGCATTTGGTAGCTTTATTTTCTAATTTTGATCGTTCATCTCGAGAAATATGCGCATACCCAGTCTATCCAAAAACTTTTACATGACTTACATTAGGTTTTCTAAGATTTAAAGCTTCATATGGAGTTTAATTTACTAAAAATGAATAAATGCATCTATTATTAAGATAATTTGCAGTATATAGTGCTTCACCCCAGAATTCCTTATCAATTCCTGAATCAGATAACATACATCTAACTTTTTCCATAATAGTTCTATTAAATCTTTCAGCTAACCCATTTTGTTCAGGAGTTTTAGGAATAGATTTCTGGTGAATTATACCTTCATTGCGTAAATATGATTCAAACTTATTTGAGGTATATTCTCCTCCATTATCTGACTGCAAGGTTTTAATTTTCCTTTCGTAAATATTTTCAACCATTGCTTTCCATTCCAAAAACTTCTGAAACACATCACTCTTATGGGCAATAACATATATCCAGGAGTATCGAGTATCATGATCAATAAAGGTCAGAAAATATGAATTATTACCCCTGGAAGTGGGAGTAATTTTCCCACAGACATCTGTGTGGATTAAATCAAGAGGTTTACAATTTTTCTTAATGCTTGTAGAAAATGGTATTTTATGCATTTTCCCATTACAGCAGTGTTCACACACACCTTCTATAGCTTTTAATTTACTATCCAGGCCATTAACTGATTTAGTTCGGATCATTTTAGTCAAGTTATCGTTACCTATATGACCGAGCCTTCTATGCCATAGAAGGTTTACTTTATTTTGATCAACAGTTACTGCAGCTTTATGTACTAAAGTATTTAGATAATAGAGTTGACCAACACAGTGAGCCTCAGCAATTAACTCTTTATTTTCGTTCAATATTTTACATTTATCATTTTCAAAAATAATAGATTTATTATTATTTGTCATTTTTGACACTGATAGTAGATTAAAAGCTAGATTTGGCACATATAGTACATCATTTATTGTACATTTTCTACTTCCACCACCTGGTATATTCACAATAACAGAAACATTTCCTAGTGAAATAGCTTGCAAAACATCTCCATTACCTACTTTAACATTGATAGGTTTGGAAATATTAGCAAAATCTCTACATAAATTTTTATCACCACTCATGTGTGATGAAGAGCCTGAATCTATTATCCAAATATTACTGTCGGCATATTTGTTACAAAGAGCGATATCATTATTCATTAGCATACATTGTGTGATTATGTTCTATATGACTTACATTTACACCATTTGGCTGATTTTGAGTTCTGTTAGTTTGAGAATACCGTTTAAATTTAAAGCAGTCTTTCTTCACGTGTCCCAATTTTTTACAAAAATGACACTTGATTGACTGTTTATTTACTGCCGCATCAATCTGAGTATTTGATAATGCCAAACCATCATTGGATTTAATACTCAACTTTTCATCTTCTCTCCGGAGTGTGTCAGCTACGGTAATCCATTTAGGGATGTCTGTCTGAGCTTCAAGTGCAGTAACAAGCACTTCAAACTGCTCTGG